>QNQO01006875.1:0-62057 GCA_003290165.1 Berberis thunbergii | reverse complement strand
ACAGAAAGTTAAAATAAGATCGTGTACCTGCCCCTAAAAGCATCCATCTCCCTGAATTTAGTTCCAAAAAGATGATTTAAAAGTGTGCTCTTCCCTACCAAATCATGTAAACAAAAGTTAACACATTTGCAATTTTGTGTACATCCATTTTCAGTGATGTGAACAAGTCAAATGAACAAGATAGATGGCATCTACTAGGATCGTAACTTTCAACCTATTGGGATAAGGGAAGTAACACAAGACAAGGACATCTATACACTGCAGTTGCTTTTTTTTTTGAAAGGTTAAATCAACAGAAGTAATTACTGGATGCTAGGAATTCTTCAGATTTTTATGATCACTCATGATGAAGCATTTTGCGACATGAAATAGAAAGCGTGAATCAAATTGCAGTGAAGAAAAAGCATTAAGGAATAGCTTGCTACAAAATCCCATGCATTCAATAACAGTCCAGAGAGGGGAACTGCATACCACTACTTTGGGGACCCATGATAGAGACAACTGCATAGGAGAGTCCACATTCCCCTAGCTTTACTCCTTTTGAAAAATTTTCCAGTCCCGAGACATTAAACACACCATCTCCATCTATGAGTTGGGTTGAGTAACAGTCATCCCTGAAAAAAAATGAATAGTTACATTTTCGAACAAGCAACAATGATACTTTAATGTGTGATTTTGAGCAGCTTAGTCTAGATAGTTTATTAAATCAGGGTTCTTTCAGTTAGGCTGCCTTTTCATTTCAAAAGCCTTGGTATTTCCTTTCTTTGATTACTGAGTACTGACTTGAAATATTTTGCTCGAAATAGGAAGTAATTTTAGTTACTATGGATATGAGAAAGGAGGAAACTTGCAAGAAAATGTATTTATACATTTCAGAAGATATAGCTCTTCTTTGATGAAGTTTACTGATGATTCAGAGTTCTATTGGGATCTCATCTGAGATCCTGTTAAATGGCTTATGAAGGGTATTGTTCCTACTATACTTCCACACAGGATTTATTTGTAACCCTTGTCAAGAATGCTATCTTACTCCAAACGCTTGATCTAACAAGCCAAGAGGTGTTCTCAAACTCAAACATGGCACTTTAAAAGTAAAATGTCGAAACCTGCTGCAGAAATTCTAATCCCTCTTTCTTCTCACGAGGATCTCCCTAATGTTATTGTTAGCTATAGTGCAAGTACACTTTCACAGACCAATTATCTACATTGATGGAATAAAATACTAATACTGCACCTTCTTTTAGGACCCACTAAAGGATTAATTTGAAGGTTAAATTTCACTGATTTCTTCACCAATAAGGCAATAATGGTTCCTTTTGTTCTGTCTAGATATAGACAACAATTTGAAGCATTCCCGTCTGAACATCTTAGGCTGTGAGACTTGCCTATGTTCCACTTCATCAACGGATCTATTCAATTCGAATTAGTTTTAAGTGTTGAACTAATGGAGCTTCCAGATTTAGCACTTAAAAGGATGAGTTAAAAATGTAATGTTATTTAAAATATCAGCCTCAGAATCTTACCTAAAGAAAGATGGACAAGTTATGGAAGATGAAGAACGAGCTGAAAGTGGATTTCCATGAAATGGACAACAGAGCCAAAATTTAACAATCCATAGTAGCAACTCTGATGTATCTTCTTAACATTTGCAGCTTATGTACTCGAACCATGTATACTGTTGGGCATATGATATGGGGTGTGACATGACCTAGGTAGGAGAGGCGATCCAAGGCGCTTCATCCAAGCATCGCGCCTTATGACTGCCTGGGCTAGCCTCACAATTGAGGACTCCCCTAAAAGAAAATACATGCTACTATACCAAATGCATACAAACACATTAAATCTAACACAAACCAAACAACTTAAGCTCGTACAATCATATCATAATTATATCTCTATATCCAAGCCATAAGTCTATCTCAAAATGTGTAATTCTAATCATAGTCCCCAAACCTAAATGGCCGTACATATGTTCAACCATTTACCATAACAGTATACTTTCAACTTCTAAAGATATCCACTAGCAACCGCAAACGACCACAAGACACCAAAAATGTTAAGAAAGTAATGCAAAATATTTAAGTGGTCTTACAACTTATTTTCCAAACTGCATCCGATGCAAGTAATTCACTTACATCTGTCTTCCTACACACGGTTTCACACAACTTTCCACATTCAGCGTAAAGCTTAGTTTTTTACTCTTAGTTTTCCTCATTCAGAGTAAAGCTTAGTTTCCTAAATGAAATCTCCTTCTTAATTCATGCCAATCTCAAAGAAACAACTCAGAGATCGTCGACAGACACTACTTCCAACTTGTTACAGGAAAGGACACAAGGACTAACCCTGGATCATTTGAACTTCTGATTGTCCTCTCAATCCTTCAGAACTCATCGTTGAGATTCCAGAAAACACCAGTTATCGTCCTAGAACTTGATCCTATTCCCACCATCTAAAGGGAAATACAATCTTTTTTACAAAAAAATGTTCCTAAAGACGCATGTTTTCAATTGACTTTCTCGAATGGCTTTCTTATTCTCTCCCATACTTAGAGAGAGATCTATTAATATTAAAAGAAATATACAAAAAGTAAGATACAAGGAGCTCCTCATATGCCAAGATATAATTAACAAACAATTGACAAAAGAATGAATAGACCTCCCCACCACACCCCGCCTGAAACCGACTAAGAAAACAATCAAGAGAGAAGAAAAAAAAATGAGAAGAAGCAAACATAATAAACAAGATAAAGAATTCAATCACCGCATTTATTCTCTACGAGAGGAAAAAAATACACTATGTTATTATCTTCTCTTAATAAATTCCATCTACATGAAATAAATAGATAAAATCCTCATAAAACTCTGTGTTTAAATTTTCATAGAACTTTATATTTAAAACATCATATTGAGCAAGCCAACATTTAAAACCTACGAGTATACTTCCACATTCCAAAAGTTCTGAACAAATACTGACAAATTAATTCAAGATCAAAGAAATGCAAGAGCAACTCACCGGTATGACTCCTTACATAGATATCAACAAAAAACCATTTACAAAACAATTCGGTATTATTTTGATAATTTTCTATCAATTACTAAAGGATGAAATCTCACTAATGAACTTTTAGCAACCGAAGCAATTAGAAATCAACAAAAAACCATTTACAAAAACAATTCAGTATTATTTTGATAATTGTCTATCAATTACTAATGGATGAAATCTAACAAATGAACTTTTAGCACTGATGCAATTTTGAACACACCTTAGAACAGAAACAACTATCATCTCATAGAAACTGTGAACTGACGAATCAAATTAACATTTGACTCAAGTTCAGTTTCCAAAAGCTTTCCTACTCTTATCCAGGTCTCTTTAGGAATCCTCGTTACTACATCACGAGACAGGAAACTGAACCAGTAGCTTATACTGGAAAGGATGGGAACATGATGTATCTCACATACGTTAAAAAAAAGGAGGGGGGAGGGGACGTAAGTCAATAGCAAAAATCATGAATCATGTAAATCTGAAAATTTAATTATAAGGACGAAATTTTTTGCAAAGCTGATGGTTTGATATTCGCCAATATTTACTTTCACAAGATAACGACCACGGATGCCACTGCAGATCTGCTCATCACTGACAAGCCTTGCGTATGGTAAAGTTTATTAATTGGCTAAGTAAAGGGCACCTGAAAAAGTTATCAGTGCATTTAGCATTCAATTGACACTACCGGATCTTGACATAGAGGCAAGTTTAATTTTGAGTTAACATATGGACCATCACACACTTCATAAATATAAATGGCACTAATCCAATCACCATCTAAACAAGAGTTGAGTTTGAGTAACAGAAATCGGGAACCGATTCCTATTTGAGCAATACAACATCACATCCTGTTACCTATGATAGTGTCCTTTCAACAACTGCATGCACACCCAATCTGGATCTTATAATAGAACCTCTAATTAGCACTCTGCATGTAACTTTCCTTCTTTACACTTGCTCCAGTTTTGGAAATTCTCACCAAGAGATTACAATTCAATAAACCCCTTCTAAGCCTAAACCCAATGATTCAACACAAAGAATAACACCCTTCATATCAAAAACACCAAATCAATCACACACACCTGATCTTCTCATTTCCAAACAACAAATTAACATCTTGGTATCACTCAAACTACACAAATTCAATCCTTAACACACAAACCAACATTACGCTACAAATCAAGGGTTCCAAATCTTGCTTACACCCAAACTAAACAAAAAAAAAACCCAATCATACCCAGATCTCAAAATCACCCAAATTGCCTCAACCAAATGAAAAATCAAATCTTGACAAAAATCCAATCACCACAAATCAAACCAGGAAAACCCCATTTTCATTCAATAGGGGTAAACAATGAAACAAAGAGGGAATCGAAGACGTACCCATTGAGCAGAGATGTAAAAAGAATCGATCGAGATAAGCTGAAGAGAAGAAATTCTGTGAGCGAGTGACGGATCGATTTGATTGAGAGAATGAAAAGGAGAATAACAGAGAGCGATCTGTAAATACAATCCAAAAGTAAGCTGAGAAGAGACACTACACTGTATAATTAATTTAATTCAATTTTGTCTTACCAATTATTACGAATTAAAGTGTAGATAAATACGTATGTGGAGATGGTTCATTTCGTATACGGGTCGTATAATTATACGGATTGGTAGTGGGGACTGGGGATTGGTGTTTGGTGAAGAGGATGATATAGAGAGCCGTGCCTTTCTCCTGGGCTGCACCGACTTGGACTCTTTTGTGGGGGCCCACCAACCGCCCAAGTCCTTTTCTGGAAAAAGGGATGGAGAGAATGTTGGTTAATTTTTTTTATTATTATAAACATATAATTCTCCTAATTTAATAAAATAAAGCAACCTTTTGATTTTATCAGCAATTTGCTCATCCATTCAACAGTTTATATTGGAAACCGTGTTCAATGCACCGCCATGGGATTGTGCATCAAAGATTCCGGTTACCGATGAGACATCCAGTCATCCACTCATGGCACGAACCAACTTTATTAGGGTTGAAAATCGAATCGTTCGTTTGGTTTTTCACCTAAATTGTAAATCGAACCGATTTAAGTTGGTTTTGAAAATTTTAAACCGAAACCTAACCAATTTTAATTTATGCAAACCGTAACCGAACCGAATAGTTTAAACATATTATATTATTTATATATAAAATATATATTATTATTATATATTCGATCGGTTAAAATCACATAGAAATCGAAAATCGAACCGACCACTTCGATTTTGAATATTTTAAAACTGAAACCGATCCAAACCAAATTTAAACCGAACATTTTATCGGTTCGGTCAGTTTAATCGGTTTGATCAATTTTTTGTTCAGCCCTAAACTTTATGGAAGATAGTTCGGATGGACAATGCCCAAGTCAGGCCCAATTTAGCCTATAAGTCAGGAGATCAAGCCCAAATTATACAAGTCCAATACGACAGGAATTTCGAAGCTTCACTCTGGATTGGAAGGCCATAACGCAAACCTTGGGCTAGAATAATCCCAAGGCCCATTAAGACTAGGGGTGGGCATCCGATCCCAATCCCGTCCCGTATCGATTTTTTCGGGTCTTAATGGGATTGAATAATTTCATTCCAATCCTATCCCGTCCCGATCTATGATGGAATGGGATAGAGATTTTTAATCCCACCAATCTCGTCCCAAGCTAATTTTTCAATATTTATTATTAATATTTTTATTTATTTATTTATTTTATGATTGCAATATTTGGATGCCCATATAAATTCATTGATGTATATAACATTTTAGCATCTCAATTTGCGTCTCACATTTACATCTCTAGATTAATCTATTGATTATAATCACTTTTTCTAATTAAGGCTTAAGCAAGTATTTTGTTTTCTTTTCTCATTCATTCCTTTAGGGAAAGGAAGAGAAGAGATTCAAGAGGAGAAAAAAAAACAGTAGTAGATTACGACGGCACACGACGAAAATCAACCAACCCACCAACGCCATCCTGAATTACTGATTTACAGAGTTGCAGAGAGAGAGAGCTCATTGTGCTCACACTACTTTTTGCGTGCGCTATGCTTTTAGGGCCAAAAAATGGCGAAAATACGGAAAATAAAGATGGATTCAGGATGGGTAGCTGCAAGATCGACTGAAGTCACTGCTAATGGAGTTCAGCTCATTACCACTCAACCTCCTTCGGGTGATTCAACTCCATGGATGGAGGCGATGGTTCCCGGAGCGTAAGACATCTTTCCCGCTCTCTATTTAATCTGAATTGGTTTCTATTCATCTGTTTTTTGGTGCGATGACTCGGATTTAAGACATTTTGTTTCAAATTTTGTGCACATGCATTTGTTTTGGTTGACAAGTTGATTGCTAGATCGGGTTTTTACACTCGATTCGGATTGTTAGGGAGTTTGTTTAATGTGAGGAATCAGGTTATGTTCATATTATATAAACTCTGATTATGTTCAGATTATATTCCAGCTGATTATAATCAAAACACGTTGATCTCGTCCCGTCCCGAATCTGTTTGGGATGGGACGAGGTCGGGATGGGGTCTATTCCATCCCGTCCCGTGCCCACCCCAAATTAAGACAACTCTTAGTCCAACTATGAGAAGGACACCCAAGTCTAGGGGAGATAGATACCAGAGAAGATCAAGTCGTGAAAAGTTAAGAACCCTACAATGGCATAACTTAATAGAGGTAGAATTTGAATAAATTTTATCCTTTATTACGCAAGCATAGGTAGAGTCAAAGAACGAGATAAATTCTCTCATTACACAAAGTCGACGCGAGGAAGAACTAAGGCATGCAACTCTAATTATACCAATCCAAATTCTATCATCTTCTTTAGAGCCTGACTTTTATCATCGGAGTGCCTTTGGCCACCCACATAGTGGTTACTGAGTTTACTTTTGTTCGTTTTGCAGGTAAAAGTCAAGGAGAACAATTTGAGCGCATTAGTTACCATCATATTCTACTCTTTATTTCTTATACTTTTTTTCCCTTTGTCATAGTTTATTTTCGCTATATCATTTTGTCGAGCTTTGCTACAGAGCGAGGGAGGGAGCGAGGAAAGGGGCTCGGGATGGTGTAACCACCCATCCTCCTCGGGATGAGCGCTATATGTTAATTGTTTATGAAAATATTTAAACACGTTTTTGTTGGTGTAGTAGTTGGAGTTTATTCTTTTAGTAAAAGACCTGAGTTCAATACTCTTCAAGTGCATTTTTTATTTTGATATTAAACCCCTACAAAAAATATTTAAATTAATATCTAAAATAATAACGATAGAATTCAATGAAAATATATACATTAGCCAACTCGTATAAAATTGAGCCTCATATAAACTATTTTCGTTGAAATTGTATTATGATCATATTAGATTCGCAAATTTCAAATTTTTTTTAGCTTCAACCTAGAACTTATCCTAATTATTTTGTGATTCTCAATTCTAGACAACCAGGCTTTATTCTATTTTTTCTTTGAATTTGTGTTATGATCATATTGAATCGCAAATTTCAAACTTTAGTAAAAGACCTGAGTTCGATACTCTTCGGTGCATTTTTTATTTTATTTCCAATGCATTTTATTAGTAATTGGCAACATTTTAAAAATGTTTAGGTTAATAAAATTTATTAACATTAAATAATGAATTGTTATTCACAAAGTATATAAACCCTAAAAAAATATTTAAATTAATATCTAAATAATAACGATAGAATTCAATGAAATATATACCATTAGCAAACCTCATATAAATTGAGCCTCATATAAACTAGTTTTTCTTTGAATTGTATTATGATCATATTAGATTCGCAATATCTATTAAATTTTTTACTTCAGTTAGAATTATCCTTATATTTTGTGATTCTCAATTCTAGACAACCAGGCTTTATAGCCATTTTTTAGTCAGGTTTTAAGTTTTTTTACATTTCTACACTCTATAGATGATGTTTGTGATCTGTATATTATAAAAGAGAATGGGTAAAGGTGCAAAATGTCATAGCCTGGCAAAAAAAATGGCTTTAAAGTCTGGCTGCCTAGACAAACTCTTTTGTGATATTAGTTATATATTTCAAGTTATTATGCTGTTTGCCTCTTTGCTAAGTTTCAATAGTGACTATTTTGGCTTAAAATTGACTACATTTTGATCCAATTTGATATATGCATATTATTTTTTATAGTTGAATTTTTTTATTAGTTTACTAGATTCGGTAAAAAAAATTAGTTTACCATGATAACTACTGTTATCAATTAATAAGTACTTTCATTTCGCCCCCCCCTCGACTAAAATCCTGAGTCCGCCCCTGCCTATTTGATGTTGGTTATCATTGAGTCGTTGACGAGTTCAAGTAATATATTATTGCTTTCTTGTACAAAATATTTAGCTAATCCAGAATAAGCTTTACATCTCAGACTATTGTTGAAAAATTAACATCTTGACAATAAATTTTTTAAGGGGATGCGACAAATTGATAAATGTTATTTATCAAAATACATTTTGTTAACTATATAAAACCATTAGTACTTCTACCTGACGCGCATAAATGGGGATGAAGGGGGGCTTTCCTGCACACTGTAGGGCAGGAGGGGCCTCTGCGCATTCATCATTCACCATTGGATTAGAATCCAACGGTCGTATTCAAATGGGAGAGAGAATTTGAAAATCCAATTTTTTTTTAAAAAAATATTCCCGCCAAAAATTCATCTCTCCTCCATTCAATAACGAACCGTTGGATTCTGATCCAACGGTTGATGATTGAAGTGCACAGGAGGCCCTCCGTGCCCACAGTGCGCAGGAGCCCCTCCGATCCTATAAATGGGCGGATTCTGGAATCGTCATTGGACTTCGTCAACATACGTACATCACGAAATCCAAATAAAGATTTATGTTTTCGAGTTGGCATTTATCTTACAAACTAAATTTTGGATGTCAATTTGAACAAGTCCATTGTCTATTAATTTTATTACAAAACTTTACTTTTCAAATCTTATTTTATCATTTTTCATTGCTTTAACTTTATAGTGGTTTCAGGTAAACAAAACAGTACTCACTGTATACTAGTCAGGAGATCGAGAATGTAAACAAAGAAGTAGGGTTACTTAGCATTTGGGTCTTATAGTTTGTACCAGTTTTGAGTTTATGTCTCAAGTTTACTTAGTTTTGAGTATGGTCTTGAGATCATGTTGACTTTCATTGACTTTTACTTAAATAAAAGATTTATTAAAAAAATTGACTTTGTTAGTGTGAACGGTTAAAGTAACACGTGTTCGTATCTCTGGATATCAATCCTATGGTTACTATTTAGTGAAGAATTTTTTTAACAAAAAAATTCCCAATGCTCCTTCCTTCTTATTCTCACCTGAAACCTAGCGACAACAACCTAGTCCGAGCGTCAAACAGCCTATTGGCCGTGGATGAAGATGTCAAGTTATGCATTTAGGGTTGAAAGGCGGTGGTGGTGTGCTTCAGAAAGTGGAGGTGGTGTTCTTCAGTAAAAGTGGTGGTGTCAAAAAGTCGCCGCCTATGTACGATGCAAAGTCAAACGGCCTATTGGGCCTTACATGATCACATTATGACCGCGGATGAAGATGTCAAAAGTTTATGCATTTTGGGTGGAAAACAATCTTTACAGACAGCTTCAAAAACCTTCTTGGTTGTTTAGTTAGAAATTCCTATGAACTTCCTAAGAACCTATGTTCATTATGTTAGTGAAGAACTATCGAAAAAGGAAACCAGAGTTGATGACACTCCTCTGCTTCAGCCACTTCTTTATCATCCGTCATTCATGTGTTTTCATTTTTTCTAATTCATAATAATGGCCTTAAATTCAGCAGGTGAGATGAGTTTATCAGGGAGTACACAAAGTAAAACCATATTTCAGTCCAAGCAATGTGATACAAAAATCTTCACCCGAATACTAAACCTTCTATCTGGGTTTCATCTTCACTGAATAGTGAACAGTAAACTGTGTTGTTTCAAGATCTTTGCTGGCTTATAGCTATCGTTAATGTCATAATCGTAGCTTTCTAAGCTGTTGCAAGTCATCCATAATAAAATTATACAAAATTGCTCCATGGCTACTGAGAATTGAGTAACAAAATCTAGATGGAGTATTAAATGGATTATACCTTTTGACATTGATCAGTTCACAACTAATCTCAGAGTTTGCATATTTTGTGAGAAAAAAAAAGTAGAAATATTTCATAGTCCAAACTCCAAGTGCCATGTGTAAGATTTTGTCACAAGTCAGACCACTGGTTCATGCTACCTTCATCAGCATTGACAGACATTTTTATCTTAATCAGACTAATGGAACAAATAATATAAATGCAAAAGTTATTCCATTTCAGGAAGGAAATTTATCACAAATTGAACAAATCAAAATCCACAACATACTGTATGTGCCTGAATAAAGGAAAATTTTCTTTGTATCTGAGTATTGTGTAACGAGCTTCCACAACTACAAGTCATCAGATTGCCCAAGCTCATCTGCATGCCCATTGCTCCATGATGAAACCCACCATATTATCATGTAGTTAGATAAGAAAGGTTATGTTATTTACTCAAATTCGTTAAAGGATGGTATTTAGTGCCTGTGATATCTTCGTGTGAGCAAATGTACGGAATAAGTCATGTTAGGTAATGTAATGGTAGTCAGGTTAGTTGGCTAAGGCTATGGTGGTTTGCCCTCGATGTCTTGGATTCGAAAAAAATACGCTGTAAATTGAGGACGCATTAACATCAAGAATACCGTGTACAAACCGAAGGCAACAGCGTAGTTCTCCCTTTGGATAAACGAAAATAATGCCTTAAGGCTATGATAGAGCACATGTAATCTTAGTAATAAAGTGAAACTCACTAAAAATAAATTAGAAATTCAAATAAATATATTGTTCTAATAGAATATATTTTTTCTAATAAAATGTGTTTGGGGCAAAAATGATGGCACAAATTCTCTCCCAACTCTACTGTTGCTGCTGCTTCTCTATTCCTTTCAAACTTCCATGTTTAAATATCCAAAAACGTTTTTCTCTGCAAAACAATTTCTAAAATACACAAGTAATCAAATGAGCATTACAAAGGAAATGAAAATTGCACTAAAGCTTTTCCATTGTTGTCAGAAGCAATGTTTTAAAAAGCGTTTTTCAACCTCGAGGCGGTCAAGCTTTTTTCGAGGCGAAGTGTAGCCTCGAGGCGAAGCAGGACGTTTTCTAATAAAAAAATTACCAAAAAAACAGTTGAAACAATTAGTGTATATTAAGATATTCTAGAAGACTTGCATTCTTGTTTAATTGTTATTTACTTATTTTAGGAATTTTTTTTGCAGATTGAATGAAGCACCAACATGGAAATGAAGACTGAACATTTCAAAGTCATGCAAGGGACTACCAATAACATACTTTGTAACATTACTTATATTCCAAAGAGTGTACAATACTTCAGTTATATTAAAACAGTTTTGAGGGCATACCTCTAAAGCAATAACAACATCGAATGTCCTCTGTTATTCAACCAACTTTTCTGTCAACAATCTGCATGAAACAACCTGTCAACAATCTACATGAAACACAGATTAGCATTGTCAGTTTAACTCGTTCAAGAGAAAGAAATTAAGAAGAGCTTGGACTGATCGCACTCACAGGCCAGTTTGCATACATCTCACTTATTAACATACAAATTGGTCAAGCAAAACATACAAAACATACCCAACTGATTAACATTTCATTCATTTTTATAGTCTATAGAATTTGATCATCAATGTTTGAACCTCTCTAAAACATATACAGAGTAGTGGGCATATGCCTTGAACCTCTTTAAATGAGAAGGACACCAATGTTTGAACCTCAAGGATATTCCGAACTCGAAAACATGGCCATGTAAGGCATCCAACCTTATTAGGTAACTAAATGCTCAAAGCTGTGAAGCAAAAAAAAACAAAAGGATATGAAAGAAATGCATTTCATTTCATTCAAAATATAGAGCATTTCAACTCAAAAATACATCAAAGCAAACACGCACAAGGCTATCTCTAATACATCAAAGCAAACCACCATTTTAATCTTATGCATTTCGTGTACGTACTGCAGCAGTCCCAGTCAAAATGACACCATATTTGAAGCAAAGCTACAAAAGAGAGTGATTATATCAATTTAATTGCTAAATGTACAGCCAACCAAAACAGAAAGTGAAAAAGAAGAAGAAGAACTGAAAAAGAAATTAATTAGAAGAATGAGAACTAAGAAGTGTAATTAGTAGAACAAGAAGAAGAAATGAAGAATACGTACAGAAATAGTTGGATCAAAGTGTTCGAATCACAAATGAAAGGGTTTCGATCTTCTCGTCGGCTGGTTCAACGTGTTCGGTTGGTTCGATCTTCTCTTCGGCTAGTTCGACCTCTTCGGCTGGTTCGATCAATCTTCTATGTTCCTCTCTTCTCTGTCTGCAAAAAAAGAATGAGAATCGGTCAAGTTAGGTTAAGGAAAAAATCTTAAGTTCAGCCGTTGGATCTGTCTAAAGATCCGAACAAATCTGATGAATCCCAATAGGTTGGAAGCGTACGCCTCATTACACCTCAAAGCGTGCACCTCGCCACAGTAAGGCGAACGCCTTGAAATGGCATCCCGACTCGTACGCTTAGAGGCGCTTTGTTGGCGCCCCGCCTCGACTCGAGCCTCAAGGGTACGCCCCAATCGTTTTCTAAAACATTGGATCTTATCTTCCGAGAGTTCGAAAACACCCCAGTTCCAAACAAAGTGTGTGACACAAACCTAGTGTGGAGTTCAATCACATCTTTGACGTATTTAGGCAAAGAAACCTAGTATGGAGTTATGACTAGATACACTTCAAACTTGTATCACACCAATGTGTCGATCTGATGGGGCCTAGCGGAAGCTAACAACCCAAAACATTGAAACTTGTATTAACAAAGTTTCACAATTTCAATTAATTTCTCATAACTCCAAACAAAACTGCTTACAATCTTCTTCATCATGCCTATTTAAATAAAAGAAACCCTAAACCTAATTCTAATTGGACTTCTAATCCTAGTATCCTACTTGGCTTCTAAAGAATCGGCCCATTAATTAAATAATACAATAAACAGAAACATTCTAATATTCCATCACGATGACTCGATGTCATGATATGGATACAAAGTGTCCAAAACGTCGACCAATACAAGGACACTCATGTACATATAAAGTTATTATTATTTTATTTTAATTTTCAGTTGCAAACCTTTTTTTTTTTTTTTTTTTACTACATATGTGCTACTAAATTTTAACATTTTTATAAAAACCTTCTAATGATATGAAAAAGTTGTTTCAACTAGGGAACAAGGAGTGGCACAGAGCAATACTTTTTTTTTTACCTAAAATGTCCTTGTTTATAGCTTCACAACATAACATTGTGTTGGAAAAGCACCTATATTTTAGACTGAACCACGAATGTATAGGATCACGAAGACTAAAAGATCTCGAGATTTTGATGTTGAAACCAATAACTCTAGTTCTTGGAAAAATATTCCATTCCCTCCATGGAGCCACAACTTTGAGATCAGGGTTTAAAGCATAGAAAGCAAGCTCAAAATGAACCTGCAGAACATCATTCATGAGTAACAATCTCGCTTAAACAAAGAAGTTACAAACAAATTCACACAGGAAAGCCAAGGCATACTTGATCATTTCCCTTCCCTGTGCACCCATGTGACACAACATCAGCTCCAACTTCTTTAGCTACATCAACCATTCAACCATAGCCTGTTGTTCAGACAAAAACAGCAATTAAACCATCATAAAACCATTTTTTTATACTTTCTGCTCAGATTTCTTAAAGATTAAAGAGGAGCATTTCTATGAAAAGGGATTAAAGCAGCATCTTTACATTTTTTTTTAAGTTTTGCTGGTAAAAAGGATAATAAAGCAAGAAGGAGGAATAAAACCTGCAATATGGTTGCATACTTGCATTTAGCAAACAAGTATGCACGACATCAATTTGAAGGCAGATTAAACAGTAATGTGTAGCTCTAAGGCCAGAAAATTGCATTGAATGTAATCATAGCCAATTGGGTATAATTCAAGTTTGATAACATTAAAAGATACTGCACCAAAGTTAGCCAATTGGCACTTGTAACCATGATATGGTTGAAATGTTTTGATAAAAATGAAAGAAACATCCCCGAAGCATGGTCAATTCGTGATCATTTTAAGACAAGTTTCTAGTCATTTTCCAAAAAAGAACAAGCACCAAAATAATAATAAGAACAGTAATAATAGCAAAAGAACATATTGTTCTAAACAATCAATAAAGACGAAAATTTTGCGCAGGATAAAAAGTTGGACATTTCAGAATCCTAGCAAGAGCTTCCAGCAGTTCCTAATGCTCAACTGAATTATTTTGATCTACCCTTGATGTGAATGGCAGTGTAACTCCTACAAAGCAACTCTTGACAAGCAATAGAGGCAGATTACTTGGGGGAGATTTGAACATTTCCATTCATGAAGGCCAGAGTAGTTCAAATGATGGATATACACAAGGTCATTGTGGCAGTCATACAAATGGTTGTTGTGAACTTGTGCAAGTCAAGGTGGTTATAGTGACAATCATGGTTTTTACCGATGTAACATTGTGATCAGACTAGATAGAATGAACCTTATTGGAAAAAGTAGAGGAAACCAAGTTCATCCAGCATTTGGTAAGAAGACAAAGCATAATATCCAGGTTCACTGTGACCCAGACAAATCGTCACTCAACATGTCGGTAGAGCAGCTAAAGATATTCTTAGGAAACCATTGGCTTCTCATAAGATGGGCATGTTTGATCTATATGTTCCTGCTTGATGGGGAATGTTAAAAGTGTTATATTTTTGTTTTAGGGTATAATTCTGTATAGTGAACCTCTTTGAGCTCAAGTAAAATGACTCTCAAACTAGACACTTTGCCTTTTTTTTTTTCTGAACTTAAATCTACATAATTGAAATGAGGATGAAGAGATAATGATGGCTGAAATGAAGGTGCAATTCTAGATTGATCTTTGAACAACATATTGCAATCAATTGCAAGAAATACACCATAAGAAAGTGGTGCGAACATATGTTACTAAGCTGAATTAACGGCATGAAGAAGTTACCATTCAGACATTAAATTTTTTTCAAAACGACCCTCTATTTATTTAATCCATGCCCAAAGGCTACAATCCCTGCCTTAGGGGCGGAGCTAGAAATTTCCTTGGGGTGGGGCACTTTTTTATTTTTTCCAAGTTTTTAGAGATTTTCATTGCATATATATCTAAACAAAAATGACTATACAGATACAGTGCACCATATCAGTGTTTCTTTTCTCAATCTACTTTCTCTTCCAGTTCGTGTCAGTCGTTAATTGCCAAACACCATCTGCACCACCTATAATATGTGTTTGGAGCCACAGGAAGATTCACCAATGGCAAAACTTTTGTTTATTTTATTGGCAAAATGAAGTTGCTAGTTTTATATAAGGTACTAATTGTTGATTAATTATTTCTATATTTCACCATTTTTAGTTCAAAAAAATGAATGGTTGAATATTTATTCAACAGAATAATACAACCAACTATTCGAGATTTTTTTTATAATAATTAAAAAAATAAGAGATGGTTTTTATTAGTTTTATACTAGTTCCCTTTTTTAATAATATATTCATATTACTATTAACTCATAAACTGATGGACAGTGAATGAAAAAAAAATTAACGACCATTTATTTATCGTCCAATAAAAGTTTTTTGAATTAACATAATAAAAGTCTGGTTTTTTTTTCCTTCCATTTTTTAAAATAATTTGGTATCCCCTACTTTCTCTCTTAGCTTGGGGCCCACAAGAGAAAAATTGCAAGATTATACTATAAATTGCCCCAACACTTGGTAAGCTTACACTATAAATTGCAAGATTATAATAGAATCACAAAATTTAGGCTGGTGGCTCGGCTATGTAGCTCTGCTGATGTCAATAGGATAACATAGCCATACCATGCCGGAAGGTTAATTACAGGTTGTTGCCACCTAGTATCCATGTCGGCTCCACCAATTATGAAGACTTGCTTTCGCTCCGTGTACCTAAGCAGCTAAATTCCATTCCCAAAAGATAATTAATGACGGAGGTTATGCACTCCTAATAATTGGGTTGAAAATTAAATAAATCCCATTGGTGAGTCTCTAACCCATAAACCATTCAAAAGGAGAATGAATGTCTAACCACATAGCTATAACGATGGAATTTTTTTTAAACTAATAGCATAGGACACATTTGGGATTTGAATTTAATGTAAGCACTGAAAAAACATTTGAGGAGCTTTGATGCATTATTTGTCGTTTTTGTACATAGATCAATAATATTTTGAGAGTTCGAGCACAAAAGGTTTATCGTTTCCTTGGAAGGAAGAATTTCACAAGAAAACTTTCCCCTCTAAAGATATATCACTGAGAAGTTAAGAAAAAACACCTTGGCAATAACAGGGCGTGCCATTGAAGTTCCCAGTAAGTACTTCCTCTCATAAATCGCACCAGCTCGCACTAGCCTTTGCCTTTGCTTCCAGACCTTCCAATTCTTGTATCCCCTACAAAAATTAGGATTTCGTAGCAACTTGTTAGTACAAAGGCTAAACAGTACCATATACTTTTTCTGATATAAAATAAGCTAAAAAAATAGTGTCAATATTCACCACATACTTGACCAACATCTGCGGTGAAGCACACGACTTCACAGTCATAGTTTTCTCTACAATAAGCAAAAGATAGAAAATATGAGAACATGAAAGTAACCACAAAACCACAAAAAAAAAATGAAGGGATGTAAATAGTATGCTGATTTCCATTCATGTGTGGGTTTGTGCATGTACATGTCACAAAGAAATAACTTTGTTTTTGGCTATGGACAAAGAGAGCTCATGTTCTCAATCCACCATGAAGCTTATAAAAAAAAAAAAAACACATAACCAACAATGAAACATATATCAAATAAGAGATTACCTCAGCCATGGCACAGATGTTTCCAAGCCACCACTATATGCTAAAACAACTTTATTCAATTTTCCACGCAGACATCCACTCTTTGGAGACTTAGAAATGTCAGTCCATTTTTCACTTTCCAATACTGCATAAATGGCTGCAAATACAAGTTAATATTATTGCAAGAACATTATAACTATACCAAGTTCAGAAAATATAAAAATAAATGACTTAGTTTGTTCTGCGAAAATGGATCCATCTAAAAATATAACTATACCAAGTTCAGAAAATAAACATTATGCCAAATTTCTTTACTAGTTAAGAACATGACTACTTTTCCATTCTTCAAGTATTATTTAAGGTAACTAACTGGATGCAGAAGTGATAATCCGAAAAATTGGGTGAGGGATGTCCATCTTTACTATTAAAACCAGAAGGAAGTTTTGGGGAAGTGTAAAGCACATTTAGCTGTTAGTGCCATTTAGTAGAAACCAATGATGGAGATTAAAACATCTCAAACAACAAAAAGATTCAACATTGCAAATTAAATCTTGTCCAAAATCAAAACCAACACTATTAAAACGTATTTGTGTCTCTCTAACACCCACCAAAACAACGCTTTCACACCAACGACGCACGCAACCTGAAATTTAAAAGCCTGGTGTTCTTCGCTCAATTCACATTTGCTATGAACAGATTTGGTTCTTCATAACATTAACCAGCAGATTTGGTTTTCAAAAAGTATAAGTGAAACACATGAACGATTTAACCGAGGTTCTGGATTTCGCAACGGTTCTCTTCAGGGTTCTTCTTAATCAAGCAGTTTTCTTGATACGATTAATCAAATCTCTTCTCCAAGGTTCAGATATGTGGTATTTTCTCTTCAGGGTTTTTTTTTTTTTTTATTATCAAGGGGCTATCTTTGTGGAATGAATCTTCTTCAGGTTTTGTGGTAATTTCATCAATGACTACTACTTTATCCAGGATTTGAGAAAATCTTCTCATTCTTTTCAGCCTTTCAAGTTTTTCTTCAAGGGTCTTGATCCGTCTCTATTAGTTTCTTTAATAAAAATGGTTCTATTCATGCTTCTTCAACAGTAATCAACGGGTTTCTTGTTATGCTGTTATAGTCTTTCAATTTGAGAATCAATTAACTCTGCTCCCATCAAATCTGAGGAAACACTTAACTCTGCTCCTCTCAAACCCAAGGAAATGTGTTCTCCTTCAAGATTCAGAGAACATTCTTGATCGCCATCGTCCTCCTTATAGAGATGTCAACTGGCGAAAAGTGAGTAGCCGTGTTGCCTCCTTGGATCACATCACATCTTAGGTGGGGCAACAACAAGGCATTCAGGATGAAACCTTGAGCTTTTCTTCCTAATCTTCACATGCCAACAAAGCATCTGCTTCTCTAAGAGAAACCCCTAGGTTTTCTCAACTAATAAACAAATCAAAATAGCCCCTAATCAGGAATGTGGTACCCATCGAAACACGTCTCCCATATCATCTAAAGTAGCCCCTAGGTTTTCATAATTTCGTCGAGTGTTTTGAAGCACACACCATTGCCCCCATTATTGTGGAACAAAAAGAAAAGTTAAGAGAAGAGGAGGCATATTTTTATGGATGAAGAATAATTCAGTCAAGACATACGCGAGTAAGGCAATTAGGATTTGTATCGGTCTATAACAACCTCTTACATCATCTTAGAAAATGAGAATGTCAGGTATTTGAAGCAAATACAGGTTTGTATTTTTTTTGGATTGCATGTTGGTTGTGGGATTTACTTCATGTTATAGGAATCTAATAGGTTTAGTTGGTTTATGTCTTTGATTCAAGCACACTCTTTGTTACACACAATACCAAACCATTGTCGAGAATGTTCAAAGAGTAATGAGTCTATTCACACATATTTACATGGGTAATCATCAAGGATGCACGGATACAGATACACGCGTCGTGTCAAACACTGACACGACACATCGACTCGGCAATTTTTCAAATACTAGGACTCGGGGACACGTAGACACGTTATACTATTTTTTTAATAAGTCGTATAAATATAAATAGTAATCTAATAAAGTGCCTTCCTAGAGTGTCTTGAAGAAGAAGATACTGTTGCAAGAAAAAATTAAAGTAGAGAAAAAGGCTAGTAGAGAAGAATGAGATGAGAGAAGAAATAAATGAGAAAAAAATAAAAAGCATCGATGCTTTAGTGGTTTTTGCCTTATTTGTCTTAAATCACAATTGAAATAGTCATTCACTTCAGATGGATCAACCAGTGTAGTTAAGGCGTTGAAGCGGACGAGCCTGAAAACGCCTTAGAGGCGAGGCAGACGCCTCACTTCACTAAGCGGTCCTTAATATTTTTTAAAGATTTTTATTATAATAAATTGAAACTGATTTGATTCATACTAATTTGGTTCCTGCAAGTAATATTCATCATCATTTTGATAATCATACTGATTTGGTTTCTGTAGGTATGTCCTAGAGTTTATTTACGAGCTGGAATCCAATGAACTCATGAAAATGGGTGGTGACAATCATAAAGAAAGAAGATGAGGGGGGGGGGGGGGGGGGGAACGGCAGCAGGAAAAGAAGAAGAGAGCGTAACAAAATGGCAGCAAATGTGCATATGTAATTTGTTAATAAAAAAATGGCAGCACATGTAATGGCAGAAAAAAAAATGGCATGTAAATGAAGTCTGTTAATAAAAAAAATGGCAGCAAATGTAATGAAGTATTTTTCATTAATTGACTAAAAAAACAAAAATGTAATGAAAGATGTGATTGCAAAAAAAAAAAAAAAAGATCAGACAGAAAAAAAAGAGTTGCAATGCAAAAAAAAAAAAAAAACTCTCTTTGCTTTTGTTACTGACTTGAGTTTGGGCAGAGAAGAAGAACAAAAAATAAAAAACAAAAAACAGATCAAACAGAGAAGAAGAGTTGCAATGCAAAAAAAAAAAAAAAAAACTCTCTTTGCTTTGTGAATTGCCCTCTTTTTGCTTTTGTTACTGATTTGAGTTTGGGCAGAGAAGAAAAAAAAAAGGATTAGACAAAAGAAAAAAAAAATGGTAGCATTATAAAAAGAAAATCATCAAAAAGAGGGCAGTATAAGAAGAAGAGGAAGAAGAAATATACCTGATTTGAAGGAAGCAACACCTAATTTGAATGAGAGGAACCTGATTAGAAGAAAAAAAATCTGATTTGAAGAAGAAATCTTTAAAACCCACACAGCAGGAGCCACCAATTCTCTTGTCTAAAACTCTAAATATCCCTCCCATAACCCTAAAAGACAAGTGGGCTGCAATGGGCTTTTGGTTTTTAAGCTGCAAATTGGCTGAGGCAGTCCGAGGCGCTTGAGGCGAGTGAGGCGCGAGGCGGTCCGAGGTGGACGCCTCACTTTACAGCTCCGCCTCGCCCCATTTTGAGGCGTCCCTTTGCCAAAATGCCTCGAGGCGCGCCTAGGCATCCGCCTTAACAACAGTGGGATCAACAACCATTATATTACGTGATTATTTGCAAACATCTAAAAGCAAAAAGTAAAAGAAAGTTGGTTTCCGAGTCTTGCCTGTGTCCTGACCAAGTTTTGGGTGTATCGGAGGCGTGTCAAACACGTTGACCACATTGAACATGTGTCTGACACCTGCCAACACATTGACCAAGTGTCTGACACGTGTTGAGCGAGTGTCGTGTGTCGGATACGTTTCGGACACGAATACAGCCAATTTTCGAAGAGTCTGTGCTTCCTTAGTAATCATAGTAAATATTATTTACGCTATGTTGGAAATTTAGCACAAAAGGGAGGTAAGATTTGTATTTCATTCATTCTCCATAGAACAAAAAAATGAAGAAATTTTAAAAGAAAAAAACATATTCTTTATACTTTATTCAGCTTTTCTGGTTGGCACTAAAGAGATTATGTTTTTGAAGTTTTGCAAATCTACAACTATTCCAATATTGAAAGGGAAGAGGCAAAGAACATCTCTAGGAAGGCCTTTGCCATGAATGGCAAAACTATGTTGTCTATCACAAACCAAGGGGTTGTTTATTAGGATATGAAGGATGGCTGTCTAGATGTACACGTTGTTTAGCTTATAATTAACTGCCTAAGCATTTATGAGTATAGAAAGCATTTGTATAACCCAAATATTTTTTTTATGGTGTAGAGAGAGGGAATTTCATGAGCTTGTGTACAACTGGTATTAACATCATATGATTAACTAGCACATTTGCAATAATTCTACCTAACATTTTCTTTACAAATAAGCAATTAAAGCAGACTAGTGTGTGCATTGCCGCGCTTGAAAGCTAGTTACAATAAAATAGTAAGTTAGTACTTATCTTTTGCAGTGGATTTTCAAAATGTATCTGAGTTTGGAGTGGTTTGCATTATTTTGGAAAGGATGTAGAAATTTCCCTTATTCGGTCATATCTTCCACCCTCTTTAATGTAATTAACTTTGGTTTTTATGCTGCATTTTTGTTTACTAATATGTGATTGTTGCTTCGAGTCGAACAAAATCGAATTTTATACAGGGCGGAAAAAACATTGATGGTTGCATTCTTCTTCTTCTTTTTCTTTTCTTTTTTCACTAGATGGAGCTCTTAATTAATTTACCCATTGTGTAATGTATTACCACTATCAAGTAACAGATATGAAAAACAATAAAAAGCAACCCACATCCTATCTCGTTCCAGAGAAGAAGCTCGAACAATCCCTGCATTGTGATGAATCCTCGCTCCCAGCTAATATGTTAAAACGCATAATAAGCATATCAGAAGGGTAAGAACGCTTTATTTGAGGTTAGAGCAAGAAATAAAAAACATACAAAGTAAAAAAAAAAATTGAGATTAACCTTCATGGACAAATGGATACTTTTGCCATACAAACATGGTGATGCTGCAATAAAACACAAAACCAACCATTTACATACGAAATAAAAGAATTGTGTTCTAATATTTTTGTGTAAATTCGACGTGAAAAAACTTACAGGCATTGTAGATCGGATTGGCGGAACAACAAGAGGAAACGGCTTGTAAGTTAGCCATGTCGAGCTATCTATCAATGTGGACCAAAGATTACAATCAATATTTCTTTCGATCGCAAACAAATTCCTAAATTTAGAGGCGAAATACAGATTGTTTATAGACAGATTGATTCCTCCCGACTACGAACACAGAGCAATGGGTACAGATTGATGGTTAGAAATACTTGCACTATGGTTAGAAATAAGATAACTGTAATTGTTAGGATTAAAGAGGATACTAAAATTTGGCTCATCGATCAAAAGTTGATTGGTAACTCATTTACCAACTACTTTATGGATATTTTCTAAACCTTCTCACCTACTAACAATGAAATTATCAATGATCTTTTTTAGGATTTTCAAAGAAAAATACAAGAATGTAAAATTGCCCAAAAATATAGGTAGTCCTATTTGATGTTTATCCTATTGTGGATGTTCTTTCTAATTGTACTTTTGCGACATAGGCAAATCTGCTTGAACATCTTTTTATTTATTTGTTATCATATTTTTTTGTCCCTATAAAAATATTAAATTTGATGAGACATCAATTAATCATACGACCACAGCCGTATACGTGACATGGATTAACCCTAGGACGAGAAAGGCTTCAACGCAGTCCCAAGCGGATCCATTCATAAACTGTTGTTCAACCCGTAAATCAGGTGCCCATGCCCCAAGTCACGCCAGTCCAAGAGGCATGGGTCTTAGGGCTTGTGTGAAACAATTACAAGGACTCAAACACAAGAGTCCTTATGGGACTCAGAGTCCTTATGTGATGGAGTGTTTGGCTCACAATTCATGTGGGACTCAATGTCCTTTTCTTTCTCCAATTAAAGCAAGCATACAACAACTACTTGTATAAAAAGTAAATATAAGGCATCTATGAAAAAAGACAACATAACAATCAGAGCGTACAGCTGAAACGCAGCAGCAACGCAACGTCAAATTGGCTGCAAATACATTGTTGAAACAGTGCAGCAGTGTGGCGTGAGTGCGACGTGAAACGGGCTGCGATAAGCGCGTGAAACAAATTGCAATAAGGGTGTGATTCGGTGTGTGTGCAGCGTGAAACAATAGCCAAATAGAAGGATTGAAATCGAGTGATTTCGGGTGTTCTTCGTTTGCGAGTTTCGTCAAACTTTTGGCGGTATTGTTGGCTTGAGATTGGGTAATCTCAAGGATTGTTGTCTGACAACGTTCTTCAAGTAAGTGTTTCCATATTAATAAGAAAGTTATATAGTCATCGTCCGTGGAGTAGGCAAAGCCAAACCACGTAAATCTCGATGTCATCTTTATTTTCTGCACATTGTTTGTTCTTTGCTATTACTTGCATAACAATTTTAGCCATTCACTATCACCAACTAGGTCTAGGACTTGTGTTGGGATTATTTGCATTAGCTAGTATTTTTCCTTACAAGTGGTATCAAAGCGTCAGTTAGTTGGTATTTGTGTTTTGAAGGTGTCAATTAAAATGACTGAAAGGTCTTCTTCATCATGTGATGATTGCTATGTGAAAGTTCATGGGTTCGATATTGTTCGATTCAATGGTAGGAACAATTTTAAAGCTTGGTAGACGAATTGTAAAGATATTCTGGTTAGTTTGGATCAGATTGATGCACTTGAAGAGAAAAGGAAACCATCATCAAATAAGGCGACGGTTGAGGTTATAGAGAAGTGTCGTAAAATGGATCAGAAGGCATGCAGTACGATTTGTTTGTGTCTTTCTCGCAATGTGGCTTACAACTTCACTGATGAGATGACGGCTAAGGGTATTTGGGATAAGCTTCAGGCTATGTATCTTCAGAATGATCAGATGAGTGTGATGTACCTACAGAAAAAGCTCTTCACAGGAGCTTTGTATCATATGTGTCCCATAAGGAAATGGTGTAGCACTTATCGCGAGGTTAAGGGCAGTTCAGTTAAAATGGGTGACTCTCGGCCTTGCAAGACAATGGGTGTTGGTATAGTCAAATTCTAGTTGACAGATGGGCATGTAGACAGCTTACCGAGGTACGTCATGTACATGTAGGTGTGTGTCTCTGACAAATTTAAACATGAGAAAAATTCTGAAAAGTATGCTTGGTTACATTTAAACATGAGCACCTATTTAGCGCATTACTTGCATTTCAAACTTGTGCAACATCACAAAAAAAGTCCCTTAATGGGCATCTTATTTAACATAAAACAAAAGCATACAGAGTAGTGCTACTGCAGCAATCACCAGAAGGTCCTTTAAAGTTTAAACTACTAATGAAATACAAAACGACTCAGTACTTGTATCACTAGATGAACTTTAAGCACCTTGATGATGGCCTCTGATATGATACAATGCAGTGATAATTTCTCCCATATTCATGCGCTCAATCGGTGACTCTGCAGAACATGTGACTCCAAGTTTTATAGTTGAAACCAAACAATCTTGCATTCTAACTCGTCTATCACTCTGATTAGATAGTTTGATAGCTTCATCAATGCCTTCTGAGATCATTGATGGATCTACAATATTCAGCACTTGAAAAGATAAAGCCAATTTAGCAAAACTATGAAGGTTTTGTCCATCTTGAAACATCTCATCAGTTGGTCTCTTCCCCGTTAACATCTCCAATAATAGTATCCCATAACTATAAACATCCCCTTCCTTAGACATCTCACTACCAACTCCGTATTCTGCAACAACACAGCTCTTAGAACATAAAGTAAAAGTTTGAATGAAATGAATATTTTTATTTGTGCAGAATTATAATTTTTATTTGTGCATAATTTCAAAAGATCTGTAAGTTTAACATAGTAACTAAGCAATACGACTATCAAAGAGTATTTACTAGCAATAAAATCCTAGGAACTGAATCCTAATATTATATACATAAAAGTCACAAAGAAGAAATGCATATCCTTAAATTCCTACCCAGTCTAACATACCCAATCGATCCTTTAATAGCAAGAGAGCTATCTTGACTTAAAATCTTTCCTAAGCCAAAGTCAACCACATGAGCTGTCATATCAGCATCGAGAAGAACATTACTTGGCTTTAAATCACAATGAACAGTTGCTGGCTAACAATGATTATGAAGATAATCCAGTGCTGAAGCGACATCAATGGCTATGTCAAGCCTTTCTAGGAAGCTCAGATTTCTTATCCTGTATTGCTCGCTTGATTCTGGATTATGATGAAACCACACCTCTAGACTTCGATTGGGCATGAATTCAAAAATTAGGGCTGTGAAATCATTGCCTTGATAGTCCACGCTAGAGCAACATGTGATGATCTCGAGGAGATTCCGGTGTCGAAGATTTCTCATGGCATTGCATTCAGATAAGAAACTTCTATAAGCTCCTCGCTATTGAAGGTCAAAAACCTTCACCGCAATAACCGTATCGCCTTGAGAAAGAACTCCTTTATAAACAGAACCGTAGCTTCCAACACCAATCAAATTATCAACACATAAACTGTTAGTTGCTTTGAGAAGCTCTGCATATAAAATCCTGGTAAACTGATGACCCAACAATGATGGTGAAGAAGGTTTTTCCTTGGATATTCTTCTGCGATAGCATGTGAAAATGAAGCACATCAACAAAACCAAACAAACGAGCCCAGAAATCACAGGAAGAACAATGTTGCGAAACTGTGGCTTCCCTTTCTTGTTGACTTGGCATGGAGACAACTTAAGTTCAACTACTCCGCCACAGAGTTTGCTATTTCCAACAACTGAGATTGCACTAGCATTAGAGAAAACTCCGCCTTCTGGAAGTGAACCTTCTAACTCATTGTAAGACAAATTCATGTAAGTTAACAAGGTGAAATTTCCGAAAAACTATGGAATCCGCCCCAACAACTTATTATGCGAAAGATCAAGTTTCGCAAGGCCTTTTAAAGAACTAAGTGACTGAGGAATACTTCAATTGAAGAAGTTATTGCTCATGTATAGTTCCACCAAGGTCAAACAATTGCCAAGCGTGTTTGGCACATAACCAAACAATTTGTTTCTCGAGATGTCCAACACCTGGAGATCACTCAAGTTGCCTACTTCTAGCAGTAGAGGTCCGCTCAAAGCATTATTAGATAAATTAAGGACATACTCGAGGGAGGAAAGGCCAAGAAGTTGTTTTGGTATGGTACCATTCAAGTTATTATTGGCAAGATACAATGCAATCAAATTTTTGCAGCCACCAAATACTTCCATCTAATTCATTACCCGATAAATTGAGGTCCTCTAATAAACTCAAATTACCAAAAGAATCAGGAATTTGTCCAGAGAAACGATTCTCGTTAAAGTTAATATTTTGCAATTGGGGTAAATTTCCGATCTACTTGGGAATTTCGCCACTGAGATAGTTATATGAAATCTCAAGCAGAGCCAAGTTAAAAAGATTTTCCATTCCAGCTGGAATACTTCCATGTAATCGATTCATTCCAAGAGCTAGAATTGTCATTTGGGTGGAGAGATTACCTATGGAGTTGGGGATTGGTCCTTTGAAAGAGTTATATGGAATTGAACCTAATTTGCTGCAATTGGTTAAGGAAGTAATGAATTCCAAGTCATTTCCGTATTTAGACCCCAGATGGTTGAAAGAAATGGAAAGAGTGTAAAGTTCTTGAAGCCTTCCCAAATCCCTTGGTACTTGTCCAGTGAATTTGTTATCAGAAAGCTCTATGGTTCCGAGTTCAGAAGCATTGCATAAAGATAATGGGATGATCCCACTAAACTTATTACCAGCCATATACAATCCTTTGAGATTAGAAATGCTAAGGCCGATACCTGGAGGAAGGCTCCCTTCTAGCATGTTTCCGACGACTCCAAAAATTTCAAGTTGTGACAAATTGAAAAAGCAAGAGGGAAGGATTCCATTCAAAAGATTAGCAGAAACATAAAAAAAGTTTAGCCCTTGGATGCGACAAAGATCATTTGGAATACTTCCTACCAAACTACCATCGGTAAGTGAAAGATAGACAAGTGATGAGAGGTTTCCCAGGGAACGTGGAATGGTTCATTTGAGTTCATTTTGACCAAGACCTAGGCCTAGAAATCCTAGCTTTGTTAGTGACATGAATTGTATTGGGATTTTTCCTGAGAGCTTATTTTTTCTCATATCGATTCTTCTCAGATCAGGACAACGAGTGAGGTTCGTTAGGATATTGCCAGTGAAGGAATTGTTATTTAAAAAGAGGAACCGTAACCGGAACAAATGACTAATTTCTTGAGGTATTTCACCATGAAAGTTGTTCATTGTTAAAGTGAGTTCTCGAAGAAATGTTAGATTCCCTACATGGGGAGAGAGCGTACCTTCAAGTTTTTGAGACTTTAAATATAAGACACTGACCCTGTCACGATGATGACTACTGCATGTTACTCCGTTCCACTGACAGTGGTGAAGTGAGTCGTTCCATGAAGTTAATGCTCCAAGTGGATCATTAGTTATCTGATGTTCGAACGCAAGCAGAGAGAGTTGATCGGTTTCATTGGTAGAGGAAATAGTGAGAAATAAGTTGATCATGCTCCAAACTATTATTATGATGTTCATTGCGCAAAAACCGAAGGAAGAAAACATCACGCAAGATAATGACAATGAAGTAGAATGAAGTCATAGGTACATTTATAGTGAAGAAATAGAAATGCATGTAGGGGGGAGACTTCAAGTCTATAGCTTTTGGACTAAAAAATAGAGTATCAACCACTATGGATTGACATCAATTTAACATTGCAGTATGCCTGTTAAATTATTATGAATTATCAATTTAACTATCATTATTATATGTTTTTTCTTATATAAATAAAATGTGAGTCACTATTGCCTGTAAGTATTTACTGTCATAGATTTCACAAAAGGATTGTCTCAATACTCAATGCCAAGTGTCACGGGCTTTCTTTTAACAAGTATTTGTGACACAGGGCGGCCAACCTGACATTGATATTTTGGGGTATTAAAGTATCTACGATTTGATGCCTTTCAGGGAATATTCCTACAGATTTATACTCCAAACAAACCCGTAACGACGATGATATAGTACAAATCATATAACGCGTATGTGTTGGGGACATTGGCACTGTTAAAAGCTCACTAGCAGTTTTCTTCCAACAGACATTATTTTCATTGTCCCTCATATTTTCATTATCAATGCTACATATTTGGACTGCTATTTTATTTTAACTAATTTTGGAATGCATCACAGTTGTGTGTTGTGGAAATCTATGGAAAAAGTAATATGTTATTTCTTCTAAGCTCGAGTTCGAATAGCACTAATTGTTGAGAGTAAAGTTCTATCATTCTGATTGAATAAAAGGGGCAAAAAATTAAGAAGAAACTGAGTTTGTAAGAACTTTTCTTCTGTGTTGAAATTTTATCTGAAGTAAGCCATCAACCTGAGTCAGGGATTCAAAAGCTTATGCACGATTTGCACAATTCGGATCGGGCACGATCTCTTTCTCCTAATGCAGAACAGCAGCTAAAAGGGCTACCAAAAACAGAGCTTTCAGGCTCTGTTTCAGCAGTGAACAAAGAAGGTTTGGGCATCAACACAACACAATTGGTAGGCGTTGAAAATGGGGTAGCTAGCCAAGATGCACTGAATCAAATTGAGCAGGAATCAAGTAGTAGTTCAGGGCCGAATGGAGAACACCAGATAGAATCTGGGGATGTTGGAACTCAGTCGGAACATTTGGTTTCAATTAATAATGAGGAGGTGAGACTGCTTTAGATAATGCTATCAATTTGGTTAAAGAAGGTCGTGCAATGTGAAAAAAGAAGAAAAAAAAGGAATATTAATACTTTCGAAAGCGCCACAGAAGATAGTGACGAGTCTGAGTCGGTTTCAGAGGTAGGGCCAAAAAATGTAGCTATTCAGGATTTAGAGTTGTGGGGGGGGGGGGGGGGGGGGGGGGCAATCAGGTGAAGAAGTTAAGACACAAAAAGTCAAAATGACGGTGCCTCCGGTCACACGTCGTAAGACAAAGAAGGGTGCTTCTTCCTCCCGCGTTTAAGATGATTGAAAATTTTTTGTTTTGGAATACTCGTGGGGTTGGTAATAGAGTCACGAGGCTAAAAAATATGGTGAAGGAAAATAATGTTAGAATCCTTATAATAGCAGAGCCTATGATTG
Organism: Berberis thunbergii; assembly: GCA_003290165.1. Taxonomy (NCBI): domain Eukaryota; kingdom Viridiplantae; phylum Streptophyta; class Magnoliopsida; order Ranunculales; family Berberidaceae; genus Berberis; species Berberis thunbergii. Next base: position 32,920 of record QNQO01006875.1, on the reverse strand, counting down.
AAGCTAGCAGATACATGGAGGTTGGCAATAAACTTAAACTTGCGGGTTTCACTTCTAATGACACGATTGGTGGAAAGATATGGATCCTTTGAGATGCTACGCTGGACCTCTCAATTGTGGATATGTCGGATCACTGTCAGGTAACGAATTCTGCTTCAAGAGTTTATTTAATTTCTTTTGTTTATGCTAAATGCTCGGTTGAAGAGAGAAGGAAATTTTGGTCAAATATGGTTATTCATGCTTCTAATCATGATCTACCATGGATGGTTGGCAGGGATTTCAATACTTATTTAAATTCACAAGAAAAGATTGGGGGACTAGAGCCGTCTTTGTCCAATATGTCTAATTTCTCAGATTGTATTGAAAATTGTGGATTAATTGACTGTGGCTTCACGGGACCTAGACTCACCTGGTGTAATAAAAGGCGAGGAAGAGACCGCATATGGGCTAGACTTAATAGAATTTTTGTTAATTTGGCATGGTTGACGGTATTGGCTAATTTGAAAGTGGAACATCTCAGTAGAACTTTTTCTGATCACTCTCCGCTGCTGGCATCCATGCCTACTCAGGTGCGAACATGTTTTGTCCCATTTATATTCCTTAATATGTAGATGACACATTCTGGGTTTCTTTCTCTGGTCAAAGAAATATGGTTGTCTGATATGAGTGATATGAGACCTATTGACAAAATTGATGTTAAGCTTGAAACGGTGAGAAGAACTCTTATATAGTGGAACAAAACGGTCTTTGGTAATGTGTTTAGCAGACTGAGATCTCTAGAGGATGAAATGCAGCAATGGGATACTGTTCTTCTGGCGGGTTGAGAAAATATTGGAAATAATGGTCTTAATGTTGATGGAAACTGGGATATTAATGCTTGTTGTAATCTGAGTCGTTGTCAGGCGGAGTACAAATTAGCTCTAAAACAAGAAGAGCTTTACTGGATTCAGAAGTCGGGAGAAAAAGAATATCGTGAAGGGGATGCTTGTACAAAATATTTCTTTGTTTCCACTAAATTCAAACAAAAAAAAGAAGGGTCATCTCTCAGATCACTTTATCAGGTGGTAGGACCATTTCGAATACGGGTGAAATCCTTGATGAAGCAAATCAATTTTTTCATAGCCTTTGTCTGCCCAAGGAAACTGTATGCTGGATTCAGAACTGTTAGATTGCATTCCGAAGGCCATTACGGCAGTTAGGTGTGATGCATTGGTCAAACAACATTCTTTGAAGGAAGTAAAGGATGCGGTCTTTGATATTCCAAAAAATAGTGCCCCTGGCCCGAATGGATTTACTGTTGGTTTTTGTCGAGAGAGAGAGTGATTGAAACTAGGGGTGAGCACGGTTTGGATCGGTTCCAAATTTTGAGAAACCTAACTCGAACCGTTTACAACGGTTCAATTCCAAACGGTTCTTTTATTATATATTTCAAATTTAATATTAATGTTTTCACAACACAACCTTTATTTAAGTAAGATCTAAATTGAATAGAGGTTTAATATATGAAAATTTTGTGCAAGTTCACTTGTCATATTCAGATCGAGCTAACAACTTGGATCTGTTTGTAGAAATAAAACATATACATAGTTCGTGTGTTTTGAACTGTGAAGTAATTGTTAAATAACATTGCAGGCAATAGCACAACCAAAGTATGACATTGGAGGCAGTACAGACAAGAAGTGTTGAAGTGCAGACAACTCATGACAGTGGCTAAACAGAAAGCATCAGAACCTGAAACTGCATTTCTAGTTGAGCCTTCTTTGAAACAAGAGTCTCTACTTCAGACTCCAACTTTCCAACTCTCTCTTCTGTTAAGCGGTACTCCTCAGCATGTTGCACCATCACAAATTCCTGGACTTTCTGCAGCTTGGATACCTTTTGGTTTAGCACTTCGTTTTCGGATTGGAGTCCATTATTTTATGATGTAACATGAAGGAATTGATCATGGATTCTATCATACTTGCACTGAGCATGTTTAGCAGTCAATTCTTTCTCTTGGACCAACTTGTACCAGCTATCAGATGCAAAGTGCAGCTGGACAATTCACGTAAAAATGCCAAAGCTTGATTATCTAGTTCAACTAACTTTTGCACCAACCAATTAACCAAATCTTCTAGGACTTTTTTTTTTATCTTCAGCGGATGCAAGTGAATTTTTAGCATAACCGCTGTTTTTAAGTTGAAGAGCCATCTTTTCTTCTTCAGATTCTCATGCGCAATTCTCAAGCATTTGCATAAATCTTCCTTTAGTCGTCTCAAGTTGCATCCCTTGAAGACGAGAATTGACTATTGAGACTCTCCAAGCATGACTTTTCTGCTGCAAGAGCTCCTTCTAGTTTTTTTTATCAAAAAGTCTACACACCAACAAATGAATACAACTGTTTTACTAGAGGGTTTTTTCTTTCTTTTATCGAACTAATCAATCTTCAATGAGCAGAAGGATAAAATCTAATAAACCATTCAAGTTTACATCTAATGAAAACTGAACTAAATCAGAAATTGGAAACAATCATCAACATTTCAAGAAATGCCAACGCTAGTAAATATTCAGATTACCAAAAACACATGCATACAACATACACATAAAAAGTAAACCTTTTTGTGCCATAAGATTGGACATCTTGCCAATGGTGTTATGGTCGAGTGGTTAGGGCTGTGTGGGTTTATTTTCCACGTCTTAGGTTCGAGACCCGCCGGCGGCATGTTACTTTCTTATGGTGTTGACTTGTATGTCGCACATTGTGGATAGGTTATGTAGGAATGGCAGTGGGGCGGATTTTCAAGGATATCCGCCCCACTCGCCCCGTTTGGGGAGGATTTGGTTAAGGGTGTATGGAGGTTGGGGCGGATACGGATAACCAAACTGTATCCATTTATTATTCGGGGCGGACACGGATTTGGCCATATCCGTCCCACGGATATCCGTTTAACTGATAAAATTACTAAAATGCCCTTGACCTATAAATAGGAAATAAACCCTCATTTTCTCACATCTCATTCACATGCCCTAGATGTCGCCTCTCGAATCTCACTGCAGCCTCTCACTACGCTCACAGGCTCACACTGCTCACACTGCGGGGAAGGGAGGGGAGAGGGAGCCGCCTCTCGAATCTCACACAGTGAAGCTCTGCTGCCTCTCGAAGCTCTTTGTCTCCTCTGCATCTGCGAAGCAGCGAAGGGTCGAAGCGCCTCTGTCTCCTCTCCATCTGCGAACGAAGCCTCTCCATTTGCGAAGGGTCGAAGCTCTCTGCTTCGAAAGAACCACAGCGAAGCTCTCCGCCTCTCAAAGCTCTCATCCCGCCCGCCTCCCTCTTCCTCGCCGTCCTCTCCCTTCCCCGATCTAAGATCTAAGATCTAAGATCTGATATCTGAGATTTGATCTGAGATCTTAGATCTTAGATCAGAGATATTCAGATCTTAGATCAGAGATATTCTTTAGTTCATTTTTTTTTTTTTGTATGGTTTTTTGTTATAATTTTTGTATGGTTTTTGTTATAATTTTTGTATGGATTCTTACTGGTGTAAAGATGGATACTGGTGTTACATTTTTTGTAATTTTTTTGTTATGAGGTCTGAGACATCTTTTTTTTGTAATTCCTAGTTGGTTTCCTCGCCATTTAGAATTTTTGCTTTTACAGTAAGATGGATATCACAAATTTTTTTAACGGATATTTGAGCGGGGCGGATATTCGTCAATTCGTACGGAGCGGAGGTGGTTTTTAAATAAATTTATAAACGAATTGGCGAGGCAGATTTGGGGATCCTTTATTTCTGACAAGGCGGGATGGATTTGTTCAAATTCGCCCTATTGTCATCCCTAAGGTTATGGAATCCTATAAAAATTCAGCTCGTTTTCCAAAAAAAAAAAAAAAGATTGGACACCTTGGAACACTCATCCCTCTAAGTTTTTTCCTTTTCCTCCTTTTCCATTCTAAGTTCCATTAGCACTTGTTCACCTACTAAAAAAAATGAAATCAAACATTTGAGAATCTGTCCATGTTGGAAACGGGTGCTAAGATGTACAATTCGACCTAGCTTTTTCTAGCACAAACCCCATTCATTTTTTGAAATAAAAGTAAGCATTAGATGTTGCATAAACAGATGAAGCAGGTAAGATTAAAAGAAGTTGAACTTATAACAAAAATGGCGCTTGAGATGTCTTACTTTTTTTTAATCTTTCCTCGGAAGATGTCAGTTTCGCTGCCAGATCAGATGTTTACTTGTAACTAAACAACAATCTTTTTTCCTTTTTTCATTCATAGATTATTTTGAACTGTTGAGCACTATGTATACATAGTTTATACATAAATTGCAACAAACGAGCTATCAATATGACCACTCACCATAGAGAGCTTGACATGAATTGGCAGGTAAGACCATGTCAACTGACTCAACACCATGAATATGTCACAACAGATTTGCACATGCACAACAAGATAAATGAAGAAATGTTAGCATGCAAAATCTACAGACCTTGCAAGATAAAGTTTAACAAACCTATTGGTGCAGCTTAGAAGCTACTACAACCTGCAAACTTGTGGCTGTAAGCATATCATATCAATGACAATGCCAATTCAAGTAGGGGTGGGCATTCTATCCTGCGATCCCGAACTCGTCTCGATCCCGTCCCGTCCCATTTTTTTGGGTCATTTTGGGATTCATCAAACTCATCCCGATCTCGTCCCGTCCCGATCTAGAGTTGGATGGGATCGGAATGAAGATTTTCAATCCCGTCTATCCCATCCCGTCCTTTATTTATTTATTTAATATTTATTATTAATAATTTTAATTAAAATACTACTCTAAATTAAAGTTTAGGATGTGTTGAAATTAAATAAATGTAAGATAAAATTATATTGAAATCTAAATGAATTGAATCATTAATTCTAAATGAAATTTAATATTTATTTACCTTCCAAAAATAGTTTAATATTTATTTATTTAATATCTATTATTATTTATGATGTAAGTTATGTGTATATAAATTTGACATTATTGGTGTGTAAGTAATGTGAGATAAAATTCATTTTGTTATTTTTTATTGGAGGACTATTTAGTACGTGCTCATTCCGTCCCGTCATGATCTCATTTGAGATGGGACGAGGTCGGGATGAGGTTTATCTCGTCCCGTCCCGATCCCGATCCCGATCCCGAATGAATAGGATGGGATAGAGATGGGTCCATCTCATCCCATCTTGTCCCGTGCCCACCCATAAATCCAAGCATACGAAGCATAGCAACTGCAAACTTGTAACACTAAAATACTAAATCCAGCAAACTTATAACATCTAAATCCAAGAAAACAAACAAGATAACTGTATCTGACTCCAAATCCAAGCTACAAATTCAAATCTACCTGTCACAACTCATATTACATGGAAAACATAATGCCCTAGCCACTGAAAGTCTGAAATCAAAGTAACAAATCTCCAAATAACACAATCAATCGAGTCTCACCAAGATAGATTTTCGCAGAACTTTTTGTAAAGTGTGGGTTTGTTGAAAGCTTTCTGAGGAGTGAGGAGGGGATTGTGGCGGTGGGATTGTGACTTTTCTGGATTGCAAGACGGTAGTGAGCGTTCAAGCCATCAATCCAAATAGCAAGATCAAGATGAATTATGGGAAGAGTGATATAGACTTGGGTTCCTCGATGGTGCCTGGGTTCGATCAAGGACTTCTTTGAAGTTTACGACGTAGGTGAAACATATGTTTGTGGCGGATCTGAGAAGAGAGTTAGAGAATGAGATATGTAGGAGAAATCAGATTGTGTGTGGAACTACTTAGGGTTAGAAACCAGATCATGGTGGCTGGGTGTGTCGTGCAGTTGTACGTAAAGATGATGGGATTTGAGGGTGTTAGGGCCAATCATATTAAGGCACATGTAAGAGGGTATATAACGGATCAAAACGGAACCATTTGAAATTATAATTTAGGAATTGGAACCGAACCATTTTAAAACGGTTGTGAACCGAACCGTTTCTTAATTTATAAAATAAAAATCGAACCGTTTGGAGCAAAACGGTCCCGTTCGATTTGGATTTGCGGTTCTTTGTCCACCCCTAATTGAAACGCTGTCGCTTCGTCTTTATAACTCAACCTTTCCTTTCTCTCTGTCTTTTTTTTTCCCTTTGTAATTTGCAAAAATGGGAGAGGTAAGAGAGATTAAAAAACCCTAATCTCATCATTATATCACTCTCAATCTCTCTTTGTTTGGCTGGTTTTGAGTGATTTTGTTTCATTTTGCAGGAAGACAAGAAGAACCCACGAGGGAAATCGAAGAAATCCTTGAAAAAGACGCAGAAATCAGAAGAAACGAAAGTTATGGAGGAGAAGAAAACAGAGGAAGCGAAAACAGAGGAACCCAAGGAAAATGTGTCAACTAGAGAGACTGTGTTGAAACTTTTCATGCATTGTGAGGGGTGTGCGAGGAAGGTCAAGAAATCCTTGATTGGGTTTCAAGGTGAGATCTTGTTTTCAATCAGTCTCTGTTTTTGTAGGCAGTATTTGTTCGATTAAAGTTTTGTATAGGTGTTGAAGGGGTTGAGGCGGATTGTAAGACTAGTAAGGTGATTGTGAAGAGGAGAAACGCTGACCCATTGAAGGTTTTGGAGTGAATTGAGAAGAAGATTAGTAAAGGGGTCGAGCTTGTATCTCCTATTCCCAACCCTTCTGAAGCGACAACAGAGGAAGTGAAAAGAGATTTGTAGAAGAAGACTGAGGAAAAGAAAGAGAAGGCCAACTCAGAAGAGAAAAGGAAGAATGAAGAGGTTTGTAGTGAATTTGTTTGAAAAAGGTTCTAAATTTGTTAGATTTCAGAGTTTAATTTCTGGGGTTTTGTTTGCAGATGAAAGGGATTACTGTTGTGTTGAAGATTCAAATTTATTGCGTAACTTGTTCTAAAGAGATTAAAAAACGTATAACGAAAATGAAAGGTACAGACTTTCTTCAAAAACACCATTTTTGTTGTAAAAAAATTGATTTTTTTATTGATTGGGTTGTCAATGGAACTGAAATTTGCAATGGGTATTTGATTCACTGAAACTGCTTGAATACATTTATAAGAAAACAGGAAAACAAGCTGCGACTGTGAAGACTGAATCATCAGAGAAGAACAAGGAAGAAGAAGGGAAGAAGAATGGCAAAGAAGAAGAAAAGGCAAAAGAAGAGAAGCAGGAAGAGAAGAAAGGCGAAGAAGACCGAAAGAAGGTGGAGTTTGCAATGAAGAATGAAGTGTACTACTACTACAATCCCCCACAGACAGAGTACTACTACAACAACAACAATGGTGGTAATAATTATGCTCCTCAAATTTTCAGTGATGAGAACCCTAATGCATGTTCAATCATGTAGGAGCATAGGATGAGGGGCAAATTTGGGTAAATAACCTTTCTTCTTCTTCTTGGTTGTTAGTTTTCTTTTTGTTAGTAGTGAAGAAGCTTATAAAAAATTTTAGGTGTAGTTTTGTTTGTACAGGAATGGAATGTTACAAGTTTTCTTTGGTTTATGATTAATTAAATTTTGCCGCAAATTGTCATGTTACTTGGAGCAACTTGAGGCATAAACTAATTTTAGGCTCTAATACCATCCAAAGTTAAGAGGGACAAAATAATCAAAATCGGATTTGGACATCAAACACCGAACATCAACATCAAAACTAGCATCGTGAGAGCTTGACTTTAAAGTAAATGATCGGTGAATGTCACCATATATAGAATGGAAATCAGCGACGGCTAAAAACCATCGCTGATTGAGCCAAAACCGTCGCTAAAAGGAATCAGCGACGGCACAACAACCGTCGCTATTCCGTAGCTACATTTATCGTCGCTATATGATTCAGCCACGGCACAATAGCCGTCGCTAATTAGCCACGACATACAACCGTCGCTAAAGTGTAAACTAACCGTAGCTAACAGATTTTTTTTTTTAAAAAAAATTAATATTGTTATATTAGCGACGATATTGCTAACTGATTTTTAAAAAAATTAAATAAAATTTTTTTTAGCGACGGCCTTTTAGCCGTGGCTAACTGATTTTTAAAAAAAATTAAAATTTTTTTTAACTGATTTTTTTATTTTAGCGACGGCAGTTTGGCCGTGGCTAACTGAATTTTTAAAAAAATTTCAAATTTTTTATTTTAGCGACGGTAATTTGGCCGTGGCTAGCTAATTTTTTTTAAAAATTTAACATTATTTTTATTGTAGTGACGGCATTTTAACAGTGGCTAAATGGTGTTTTAAAAAATGATTTTTTATATTAGCGACGGCCAGATTGTCGTGGCTAACAAAATAAAATTGAAAAATGATTTTTTTATATTTAAATTATATTAATTTTAAAATTTAGCATAAACTTTTTTTTGTCATTATATTAATTTTAAAATTTGGCAAATTATAAACATCTTAAACCTGAACAAAATTAAATTAATTTTCATATACTCAATAAATTGTCCATCACAAAAAAATACAATCCTAAATACTGTCAACCTCAAATTGACATAACTACATAAAACAAAATTGTGATCGTCTATGGGACATAAAACAAAATTTTTACATATATAATTGCACACAGTTGCTGTGAACAAAATTCCTTGATAGTAATAAATGCTCTCGCAAGGAACAAAATTCCTTGATAGTAATAAATGCTCTCTAGTCGCAAAATACACAAGGAACAAAATTAGGCCCATATGATGACAGTGACAAAAGGCTCATAGCAAGCATTTATGCAACTTACCATTGGTGTTGAAGAGCAAGAACAACACTGCTATGAACCAAATTACTGGACTGATTCCTACAACTTTGAAATCTTCTTCAAGTGATCTGTTGATGCATTTCTGAAAATCAAATTTCTTCGCGCTTTGGGGGACCAAATGTGCCTGTTAATCACAAACAACATGTTTTACTCAGTAAATCTATAAAATTCATACAAGTAACTCACTTTTACGAAGGATATGACTTACCATTATAAATTCATGTCTCAGAGTCAAATAATCGACCTTGACGACAGATCGAAAGAACTGTCTAAAGAAGCATGCCTGAAACAATAAGCAACATGTTGTTAGCTAGCTAGATTAATCATTCATGCTTATAATAATTGGACTTATTCATGAAGCATGAAGCATGAAGCAGTCATGGCTATCCAATTTAAGAATGGTCTCCAATTTGTTGATTCACAAGTCAAACTCTGTCTTTTTCAATCTATTCGGAGCAGATTGTAACTTTTTTCAATAATAAATTAGGTGAGTTGTACACTTGATGCGTCAATAATTAAAGCTATAGAAAATTAAGGAGACATTGTAGTCACCCTATCCAAAATGAATCAAATTTAAACTAGATATGTCTAATAATATAACCCGGGCGTCACAGATACTTGGAACACATTCATATTTAAGTAGGCAAAATTTGTTATATCTTCACAATTCATTTATCTTATGGGATTGAATCAAATCAAGGCACTATACATCATTATACTTTGCAAAATTTAATGGAAAATGCATAATAGTGTTGAATTTATAATCAGAGATAATATTTAACAAAAGAAAACATGGTTTGATTCTTACAATCCAAAGGAGAACGGGTGACTTGCTCCAGGAATTCAACTGCCTTCTCCCGTTTGATGTGTCTCTAGCAAATCTAAACCTCTCCGGATCTATAGCACAAATATATTTTAGTACATCTTATCTAATACCATTGGAGTAATTCACACATTTATTAATTAGTAGACATTATTGCATATGTTGCACCTTTTTTTTTATATTCAAAACGAATTAATAACTCGACAATTTTGATCAATCTATCAATCTTTGAAACATTCAATTACCATGTGTATACTGATACTCCACTGTTCTTGTTTCTTTTTCCTTTAATCTATATATAACTATCTTTCTTTTCCTTCCTCATTCCCTATCATGCGAAGGTTGATTGTATATCTAGCTAGCTAACTGAGCACCATAATAAAGAAATTTACAAACAAACATATCCTTTCTGCACAGCGCAAGTGTTTATGATCAATAACTATTAACTAAGGTTTTTACACAGCTTTTGAACAAAAGCCAATTGATTGTACAAGTACCAAAACACGAACCTTTTAAGCTAGCAATGTGTAGTGCATTGCAGTGCAGAAGGTGGTGAAAGCTCACACTGGCTAGCTGGGCTGGGCATTATAATATATCAATAAGCCATGACAGTTACAGGGCCGGTGTTTACTGATAAGGGCATGCGGCGTAGCGGACTGCGGTTTGGCTGGACTGCAGACGCGCGTAAACAGTCCGCACTCTGCAGCACAGACAGCGCAGACGGCACAGACGCGCGTAACAGTCCGCACTCTGCGCGTAACAGTCCGCACTCTGCTAGCAGTGTGGTCTGCGTAGACAGAGTGCCATGCGTGCTTCTGCTGTTCGTTTCAGGCGTAGCAGGGCAGAAATTGAAGTCTGCTGGGAAACAGCAGGTTTGGTTCGCTTGCAGGACCCCAAGACAGGGTGCGATGGTTTTCTAGCTTGGCAGCCAGAGTGCGATGCTGACAGAGTCAGCATTCTGCAGTACACGCTGTTACAGCGCCGGTGTCTACATTGCTGCGATTCAGAGGTCGTGCGGATAAGGGAATGCGGCGTAGCGGAGCAGACGCGTGTCACATTCCGCACTCTGCACACAGACAGCAGTGTGGTCTGCGTAGACAGAGTTGCTTCTGCTGTACGTTTCAGGCGTAGCGGGGCAGAGATTTACGTCTGCTGGGAGACAGATTTGGTTCGTTTGCAGGACCCCAAGACAGGGTGCGATGAATTTTCAGCTTGGCAGCCAGAATACGCTGCTGACAGAGTCAGCGTTATGCTGTACGCGCTGTTACAGCGTCGGTTTTTGGCTTCTACATCGCTGCGACTAAGAGTTCGTGAGGATAAGGTGGGTGCTGTCCAGGTTCCTGGGCGCTGGTTATTTGGGATGAGTTCGTCTGGTGCTTTAAATATGCAATGGACTTCACGACAGGTTTTGCTTTTAATTTTTTCTCTGTGTTTTATACGGGTAAAGTCGTCACGTACCCCCGTAGCGGTTGTAAGTCAATTTTTTGATAAGTAGTAAAGTCGTCACTCCAAAGTACCCCCTTTGTCTTGTAATAAACAATAATCATCCACTCTTTTCCTAAACAATGTCATTTTTTTTCTCACACTCCTTCTATCATCTTCTTCCCCAAATCTCCACCAAACAATTTCTGTAAATCATAGTACATGAATTCTAAATGTCGAGGAAACGGGCGAGGGACGTGACGTGGCGGGGTGGGGACCGTTCACCCCGCTCGAGATGCGTGCCATCGTTTTTGGTGCGCGTATCTCGAGCGGGGTGGACGGTCCCCACCCCTCCACGTCACGTCCCTCGCCCATTTCCTCGCCTGTTTCCTCGACATTAAGAACTACTCATCATAATATCATCTTCTTTCCCTTCACCAAACAAATTTTTATATCATAATATTAGGTTGTTCAAACTTTGTATATCATAATATCTAGCTTTTGTATTTACTAGAACCTTTAATCTGAGCTTAATAAACAGAAAATCGAATAAAAAAAAACTTGCAAATGAGATAGGTACCTTGTGTGGAGTCTTGGGCACCTTCCTGGGGGGTTTGGGAGGCGTCGCGGCCTCACCAGAAGCCCCAGAATCATGACCTAGAACTGAAGGCGATTACGGAGAACCAGCGTACACAGCCGCAGAATAACCGCATCCACGCAGCCGCAAAATATCAAAAACCGCATCCACGCAGCCGCAGATTATCAAAAACCGCAACCATGCAGCAAGTCAGTCCGCAGCACTAGCATCGCAGCCAGAACACAGAATCGCAGCAGTCCATGTCATCGCAGCCAGAACACAGCATCGCAGCAGCAGTCCATGTGAACACAGCCAGAACACAGCATCACAGCAGTCCATGTCATCGCAGCTTCGGACCGCAGTAAACGCAACACCCATCCAAACAGAGAACACTCTGTTTTGCGAAAGACTACCCAGTCCAGTGCGCACCCACCGTGCTGCTGCTCGTCCCCCTAATTGCAATCCTGTTTTGCAGTTCCCTGCAGTCCAAAAAACATAGATATTCCCAGTTTAGAAAGCATACCAAGCACATTAGATTTGCATTAGATAACTACAACATACCAAGCACATTCCAGTTGTGTAACATTGTAAAATTTTTAAGGTATATGAAAACCAACCCATTCACACCTCATTCTCTACTGTCCCGTTTGGAAGCAATTTCACAACTTCATGTAGTTAAATGCATCTTAAGCCATAGAAAAATGAATTCTCTAGTTGTAAATCCAAATACTTTTCTCAATCAAATGCATAAAACTGTCCCAATTGCCAAAGACAAAGTAACTAAACATGTTAAAGAGAAATTTACAACCAGAGATTCAAGTTTTAGAATACATACAGATGGTCAATCCCTCCTTACTCAATCCTTGGCTTTGATTGTACAAAAAAAAACAGCATGTTGTGCATACATACATCCCAACCCCACTATTGATCGGTTTAACCATGAAGATATCCCACATCAGAACCACCCCCATGAGATGTGGACAGATTTACATAAATGTATGCTAAGTTAGCACCCAGCTGTTAAATGGTCAGCATCAAATTCTATCCAACAAACCAGCAAATATATATCACATATCTCAAGGAATTACACTAATAATCTTACGGCAACCCATGTTGACACCTCTATAAAGAAATAACAAAGTTTAACATGCATTACAAACCAAGCTTCAAAAGATAAACTTAAGTAGATACCTTGTCGGAAAAATCTGGAAGGTTTTCATGAGGATGATCCGCAAAGTATTTCTTGAAAAGCTTTTTGTCAAGCTTTGGTAGACCATATAAGATAGGGGATTAGAATGCAGAAAACAAGCTAAAACATCCTATATCAAAACTTCGAAACGGATATTTCAAATAAGCACACAGCATTTACATCTAAAACATGAGGTAACTAATCTAGTAATGCACACATAAGCAATGTATTTCTTAAACCTTGGACTCATCCACTGCTATTGGAAGATTCAGAAGGTATTGCCCAGACTGTGCAACTTCAATCTCTTCACTAGTTACAATTTTGAAATTGCTCTTATCCATCACCTGAAGAATGAAATAAGGAACATGAATAATGTAACTGTGATACACTAAACTGAAAAAAAAAAAAAATATATATATATATATATACACACACACATACATACATACAAATATAGCAATGACAGGAGTCATGGGGACTTTTATAAAGCTATAAAATAAACATACTAACATATGTCTTACTCCATACTCAGTATGTGCCTGCTGCAACTCTGCATTAACAGAATCTGCTGCATGCAGATCAACTTCCATCTTAGCTATCTTATCCATGATGCCCCTCATATGTTGTTCCTTATCATTCTTCATAGCACCGACTTGGGCCTGCAACCTCTGCAACTCCTGTTGTGCACCACCAAGTTCTTGCCTCAAAGCTACATGAGTAGTTCCAAGCCGCTGGTTCTCTGTTGCAAGCCTTTCCATCTCCATATGTTGTGTAGACATCTTCTGTTCTAAGACTTCCGGGGGAGGCAACATGTCAAAAGGAGGGAACAGGCCGGGTGGAGGGTGGATACCAGGACCAAATGTGCTATGTTGCATCAGTCCAGCACCTGGGAGAGGCCGCCTCATATGAAGAGGTGGAAGGCGACCTTTGCTTCCCATGTTAACCGATTAATGTCACCTGAACAATAAGACAAGTAAAACATAAGATAAACGGACGACGGATTGCCACCAATTGTTCATATTCATGCATTACAAGTGTCAGACCTGTTTACTGAAAGCAATAAGATATAAGAATTAAGAGAGACAAGGGTGAGAATCTATGAATTAGCTGAAATTAGCAATTATTCTTGTAAAATTGTTATCCTTTGATTTATATCAGCTTGTTGGATTGTTAATCTTTTTACATTATTGCCACAGAAGTTCTTCCATAATTGTAGCTTGGTAGCCATTTCATCCTTTGTCAGCCATTTCATCTTTTTACTTTTTTATTATGTGATTTATGAAATGTTCAAAGCACTCTAGCTTTCAGCTTGCAGTGCCACAACCAAGATAAAGCTATACACCTTTATTTTATTTAAACTGTGTCTATGAATGAATATACTAAACCCTATCATGTTTACCTTCTCTGTTCTATTGTCTCCCTTCTTCTATTTTCTCCCATTGCCCTGTCCAACTTAGGTCGCACTAACCTAGTACTAGCTTTAGTATGCGTAAAATAAATAAATAAATAAATAAAAATAATAATAATAAAAAATATTCAATGAGTAAAGAAGTACAACCTTATTCCTTTGAGATGGAGGATCGTTGTCTAACACCAAAATGATGTGAGAACCATCACTTGTGAAAGTCCTTGTGAACCTTCTCATCCATTTCATCTCCACGAGCAAACTTCATACCACATATAGAACACGCATGCAAAGTTAAAACACATACAGAACACATGCAGCAAAGATTCAGATTTAGATGGCACTACTCAAATTTAGACACGGTAATAAAAACCAACCCAAAACGACTTAAAGAGCTGGGGGTGTCTACGAGGGAGCTCTACTAGCTCCCTGATCTGAGCCATCTGCTTTCTCACGTTCATTTACCTATGCATTCAGCAAATGGTTTTATCACATCTATACTAACAAAAGCAAAAAAAGCTTTAAACTTCTTTTATCTCTTAATTTCTATAATCTCACCAAATAAAGAGGGTGTTTTCAGTCCTTTTATTGTCTCGTTTACAAGTTGTTGCCCTGTTGTAGTCTTGAGAAGCAACCCAACTAGAAGAGGCATCAAGGGATCATGCTCCATTTTGAGCTAACTAAATATTACACGCTCACCAGCAAGCACTCCCTAAAACAAAACCCAATAAAAATCTCCAACAACCTCCTCGGAATTTTACAAGTATATTTTGATTGTATGGAAGAAATTTTACAATCATACTATTACACTGAAAACTAAAGCTTGTGTATGTATATATGAAAACAGACTTGGGAAAGTTTAGACGTCTAGCTTGAATTCCTAGAAGAGTTCTACTTCCATCTTTATACTAAAAGTCTGTGAGTTTGGAGTTTACAGTTCAAAACAATATAAAAAATTTGCATCTTTACACTAAATTTTGCAAAACAATATAAACATAAGTGAGAGATTCTACTTCCATCTTTAGACTAAGAGTCTGTGAATTCTACAATATAAACAATATAAACCTAAGAGTCTGTGAATTATACAATATAAAAATATAAACAATATAAACCTAAGAGTCTGTGATTTTATTTTTACGTACCTTGTTAGAGCAAAAAAACCCTTGTTAGAGCACAAAAACCCCAAATTTCTCCCACCTTGAAGTTGAAGAAGATGAAGAATGAGATGATCTTCCTGGATGCAGAAGGATTCCAGGCCCCTCAGCAGGTGACGCGGCGCGGGTTCTTCCTCTCAGACCTTCTTCCTCTGAAAATCGAGGGTTCTTCCCTTCAAAATATGGTTCTTCCTCTCAGACCTTCTTCCTCTCACAGTTTCTTCCTCTGAAAATCGCGCCTTTTCCTCGCAGAGCTTCTTCCTCTCAAAACACCATGACGCGGGATGTCAATGATTCTTCCTCTCACAGAGCATTTTCCTCGCAGAGCTTCTTCCTTGCAGATCAAAGAGCTTCTTCTTCTCAAATCACAGAGCGTTTTCCTCGCAGAGCTTCTTCCTCTCATAGGTTTTTCTCAATGATTCTTCCTCTCACAGGTTCTTCTTCTCAATGATTCTTCCTCTCCCTGCTTCTCAATGATTCTTCCTCTCTCTCCTTCGTCCTCTGCAATGTATACTCTCTTCACAAAACAAATAAACGCGGGATTCCCAAATTTTTTCGCGCGGAAAGGTTTTCATTTTGTGTCTTTTTTTTTTCTCGATTAGGGACGGCAAATACCCGTAGGTAGGATTTTTAAATCTTAGCTACGGTAATTATACCGTGGCTAAGTAAAAATTTTGTCAATATATTTTTTTTTCAAATATACACTTATAGACGGCATAAAACGTAGCAAAGTGTTTTATTTGTCAATCCCAAATAAGTAACAGGTGGAAAATCTCTCAGTGTGACTGGACCACCCAATTGACTCCTTGGTCAAATAAACTGCATGAAGTCCATCCAAATTCACAATTCATTTCCCATAATCCATCAACGTACAACTGATATCAGTCACAAATCAATTCAATAAAAACACTTGCCTTGGTTTCAAGGTCACGAAGCTCGACCTGAGTGAATTGGCTTTGAAGCCAGGGATCCGAAACAATAACACCCATAAAGGTAGGCATTTTAGCCAATGTTTACCAACCTGAACAATCCCACCATGAACAAACAAATAACACACTATAAGAATCTCAAACACACAATGAAAATAAAAATTCAGATCCAATTTCTTATAAAACAAAACACAATTGAATCAACATGTAAATGAATAAATAAAACTGATTTGGGGACAGAACCTCGTGAAGAGGAAAAAACAGGACCGACCAACCCCTGATCAGTGAATGCCATTTGAAAACCCTAGAATTCCTTCAAGAATGGCCTCATGGGGTTGTTGAAAACTGTGAATTCTTTGTGGGTTTTAATGTTTTGATTTGCTAAAAGAAGGGAAACAAAAATCTAGACAGATTTGAAGAAAAAGAATAAGAAGATGACATCTAAATAAGAAGAATGATCTTACCTAAAAAAATTGATGATGATGGAGTTAATTGAAGTCCTTCGGTTGAAATAAGAACTGAAGCCTTGGTTCTCTCACTCCGTGGCTAATCTCTTTAGTGTTTAATAATTTTTTTTTATAAAAACCAATTAGTCACGACAATTGGCCGTAGCTAATATCTTTAGTGTTTAATTTTTTTTTAGCTAACCAATTAGCCATGGTTTGTTGCCCTTGCTAATATAAAAAATGAAAAACGAATTAGCCACGGCTAATCTCTTTAGTGTTTGATATTTTTTTAAAACCAATTGGTCGTAGCTAATCTCTTTAGTGTTATTTTTTTTAGCTAACCAATTAGTCTATGATGTTCTTTGATCTAATCTTCTTAGATCTTCTCTGATATTCTTTGATCTGATCTTTTTTATCTTTCTTGATCTCATCTTCTTTGATTTGATATTCTTTGATCTGATCTGATCTGATCTTCTTTTATCTCATTTTCTTTGATTTGAACTTCTTTGATTTTCTTTGAATTTTTTTTATCTTTTTTGATATTCTTTGATCTAATCTTCTTTGATCTTATTTTTACTTCTTTGATCTGATCTGATCATATTTGA
Source organism: Berberis thunbergii (assembly GCA_003290165.1). Taxonomy (NCBI): domain Eukaryota; kingdom Viridiplantae; phylum Streptophyta; class Magnoliopsida; order Ranunculales; family Berberidaceae; genus Berberis; species Berberis thunbergii. The sequence continues at coordinate 15,626 of QNQO01006875.1, read as the reverse complement.
TATGATCTTATTTGATATGATATTCTGTGAACTTCATTGATCTTCTTTGATCTGATCTGATATTCTTTTATCTGATATTCTTTGATCTTCTTTTATCTTATTTGATCTGATCTGATCTGATATTCTTTTATCTTATCTGATCTTCTGTGATCTAATTTGATTTGATATTTTTATCGGATCTTCTTTGAACTGATATTCTTTGATCTGATGTTGTTTTATATTCTTTGATCTGATCCCATATTTTTTATCTGAACTTCTTTGATCCCATCTTATTTGATCTGATCTTCTTTTATCTTATTTGAACTTCTTTGATCTGATCTTTTTTTATCTGATCTGATCTTATTTAATCTTATCTGATATTCTTTGATGTTATTTGATTTGATCTTCTTTGATCAGATCTTCTTTGATCTGATCTGATATTTTTTTTTATTTGATCTTCTTTGATATTTTTTTATCTGATCTTATCTTTTTTGATCTGATATTCTTTCATCTTCATTGATCTGATCTGATATTATTTTATCTTATTTGATCTGATATGATTTTTTTTATCTTATTTGATCTGATATTCTTTGATATGATATTCTGTGATCTTCGTTGATCTTCTTTGATCTGATCTGATCTTCTTTGATATTCTTTTATCTAATATTCTTTGATCTTCTTTGATCTGATCTGATCTTCTTTGATCTGATCTGATATTCTTTGATCTTATCTGATCTTCTTTGATCTTATTTGATTTGATATTCTTTGATCGGATCTTCTTTGAACTTCCTTGATCTTCTTTGAACTGATATTTTTGATCTGATATTCTTTGATTTTTGTTGATCTGATGTTTTTTGATATTATTTGATCTAATCTGATTTTTTTTATCTGATCTTCTTTGATCCCATATTTTTTGATCTGATATTCTTTTATCTTCTATGAACTTCTTTGATCTTCTTTGATCTGATATTTTTTTATCTGATCTGATCTTATTTGAACTTCTTTGATCAGATCTGATCTTCTCTGATCTTCTTTGATCTGATATGATATTCTCTAATGAGTTTACTAACCGAGTTGAGAGGTCATTGGTGATTTTATCCAGTTTATAAATATATAGCTATTTTCTTTATATAATTAAAAAAAAAGAATTAGCCATGGCACTTTGTCGTCGCTAATATAAAAATTTTAATATAATACAAAATTTTCATTGGTGGGATTCGATCTGGGTCGCCTATGTGAAAGCTAGGTCTCCTAACCCGGCTGGACGGAATTGTGTTATTAGTGATTTTATCCAGTTTATAAATATATAGCGATTTTGTTATATATAATTTTAAAAAAAAAATTCACATTTAGCTACGGTATTTTGAACGTGTCTAACAAAAAAAAATTGTAAACGTTAGCTACAACCCTAATGCCGTCGCTATATTGGTTTCTTATAAATTTTTTTTTTTAAATGCATTAGCTACAGTATTTGGACCGTGGTTAACAAAATTTTTTTTTTATAAACATTAGCTACGACCCTACAACCGTCGCTACGTTCTTTTCTTATAATTTTTTTTAAAAAGTGTCGTCGCTACATTATTTTGTTTTATATTTTAATAAAAAAATCACATTAGTGACTGTATTTGGACCGTAGCTAATAAAAAAAATTTCAAAACATTAGCTACGGTCACAAATCCGTCGCTAAACTCTTTTGTAAATTTTTTTTTAGAAAAATCACATTAACTACGGCCCTCATGCCGTCGCTAAGGTGTTTTCATATAATTTTTTTTAAAATCACAAAACATTAGCTATTGCTAAAAAGCCGTCGCTCATTTGGTTTGTTATATTTAAAAAAAAAAAATCACGTTAGCGACGGTATTTGGACCGTAGCTAATAAAAAATTTTCTAAACATGAGCTACAGTCACCATGTTGTCGCTAAGTTTTTTTGTAATTTTTTTGAAAAAGCACATTAGCTACGGCCCTCCTACCGTCGCTAAGATGGTTTAATATATATTTTTTTTTTAAATCACGTTAGCGACGGTATTTAGACCGTAGCTAATAAAATTTTTTTTCCTAAACATTAGCTACGGTCATAAAACCGTCGCTACGTTCTTTTCTAATTTTTTTTTTTTTAGAAAAATCACATTAGCTACGGCCCTCCTACCGTCGCTAAGGTGTTTTCATATATTTTTTTTTAAAATCACAAAAACATTAGCTACGGCCACAAAACCGTCGCTAATTTGGCTTATTATATATTTATTTTTTTAAAATCACGTTAGCGACAGTGTTTAGACCGTAGCTAATAATTTTTTTCTAAACATTAGCTACGGTCATAAAACCGACGCTAAGTTCTTTTCCAAATTTTTTTTTTTTTAGAAAAATCACATTAGCTACGGCCCTCCTACCATCGCTAAGGTGTTTTCATATAAATTTTTTTTAAATCACAAAAACATTAGCTACGGCCAAAACACCGTCGCGAATTTGGTTTATTATATATATTTTTTAAAATCACGTTAGTGACAGTGTTTAGACCGTAGCTAATAATTTTTTTCTAAACATTAGCTACGGTCATAAAACCGTCGCTAAGTTCTTTTCCAAATTTTTTTTTTTTTTTAGAAAAATCACATTAGCTACGGCCCTCCTACCATCGCTAAGGTGTTTTCATATAAATTTTTTTTTAAATCACAAAACATTAGCTACGGCGAAAAATCCGTCGCTAATTTGGTTTGATATATATATATATTTTTTTAAAATCACGTTAGCGACGGACCCTAAAAAAAAATTCTTTTGGTTAGCGACGGTTATTTTAATTTGTATAGTGAAAACCGTATCAGAACATTTAGCGACGGTTTATTGCCGTCGCAAACCGTTTGATTAGCGACGGTTTTTTAAAACCGTCGCTAATTACCGTAGCTAATTTTGTTTTTTTTTGTAGTGTATAATTGGGAGAAAAATTATCATATTGTTACCTGGAGTTAGTCCACTAATGAATTTAGTTTATGTAGGCAAGTCTCCTATGGTCATGTAACAAGTAACAACCATAAAGTGCAAAACAATTATTTAATTATGAGTTCTTTTGCTTGAATTACATTGTTGAATATCAATTGGCAAGTGAGTAGTTATGCATAGTTCACAGATCATTTACAATAGCACAGTTTCATCTCCTCCATGGCCTAATAGTAACAGAATTACTTGCCAAATTTACCAGCCCTTTCGGGTATGCCATGCAAAACCAATGGCTATTAACGTTGACCTACATTGATGATCAAATTCTAGCCATTGAAAACATAGCACATACCATCTTCCCTTGATATTCAACAATGTATTTGACAAAATTGACGCACTTGTGCACATCGCTGAGACCTTTTCTGTGAAGTTTGGTGACTCGGTCTTTCATGAGGAGAAGGATATCACCGTTGACACCAATTTCTATCACCAAGAGTTGGAGCCAACATAGAAATCATCACAATTCTCTAAAGAAGAAACCACCTATATATATGATGTGAATGTGCTTGAAAGCCCTGTGAAGCCACATTGGCTTGAAAACCTACTGTGCATGTTGATGAAGTGCCACATTGAGCAAGTCACGCACATCTCTATCTTTTATTAAAAGTTCTACCAATTGATATGTTTCTACAAATAATTGAAATTCAATTTCTTGATCTGTATCTTCAATTTTTGGAAACTTGTAGAGTTCTTCTGTCAAGCTGATCTTAATGATAAGATTCCATGTCTGAGATTTCTCAAGGCCTTGCAATCAAACAAATTTTTTTAAAGCTCCTCATTGATGAATAATGAGTACTTTCACAGCGACAAGTGAGTTGTCTTGATCGCGAGTTCCTTCATATACAGAACCATGGTTTCCAACATGAACCAATTACAATAACTTGAGAAGTGAACATGTAGGTTTGCGCCTCTGACAAATTTAAACATGAGAAAATTATGAAAAGTTGGCTAGGTTACAATTAAAGTTTTGTATGAGTACCCTATTTAGGGCATAATTTGCATTTCGAACTTGTGCAATATCACAAAAGAAGCCCCTTTATGTGCATCTTATTTAACGTACAACAAAAGCATACAGTGTAATACTTCTACAGCAAAGGCCAGAAGGTCTTTAAAGTTTAAACTACTAATGAAATACACGACTTTTTAAAAACAAAACGGCTCAGTACTTGTCTCACTAGATGAATATTAAGCACCTTGATGATGGTCTCTGATATGATACAATGCAGTGATAATTTCTCCCACATTCATGCGCTCAATCGGTGACTCTGCAGAACATGTGACTCCAAGTTTTATAGCTGAAACCAAACAAACTTGCATTCTAACTCGTCTATCACTCTGATTAGATAGTTCGATAGCTTCGTCAGTGTCTTCTGAGATCATTGATGGATCTACAATGTTCATCACTTGCAAAGATAAAGCCGTTTTAGCAAAACTATGAAGGTTCTGTCCATCTCGAAACATCTCATCAGTTGGTCTCTTCCCTGTTATCATCTCCAATAATAGTATCCCATAACTATAAACATCTCCTTCCTTGGATATCTCACCGCCAACTCCGTATTCTGCAACAACACCGCTCTTAGAACATAAAGTAAAAGTTTGAATGAAATGAACATTTTTGTTTTGGCAAAATTATAATTTTACAAAGTAAACAATCAAAGAGACATAATAGGTGATAGCAAAAAGGAAAAACTAAAACAACGCAAATAAATGGTAGTACCATTTTCTATTTTTTTTTTGATGCAATCGCATAATTTCAAATGATCTGTAAGTTTAACATAGTAACTAAACGGTACGACTATCAAAGGGTATTTATTATTAGCAATAAAATCCTGGGAACTGAATCCTAATATTATATACATAAAAGTCAAGAAGAAGAAATGCATATCCTTAGATTCTTACCTGGTGCAACATATCCAATCGATCCTTTAATAGCAAGAGAACTACCTTGACTTTGTGAAGAATTGTATGAGTAATCAGGGAAAATTTTTGCTAAGCCAAAGTCAGCCACATGAGCTGTCATATCAACATCGAGAAGAACATTACTTGGCTTTAAATCACAATGGACAATTGCTGGCTGACAATGATTATGAAGATAATCCAGTGCTGAAGCGACATCAATGGCTACGTCAAGCCTTTCTAGGAAGCTCAGATTTCTTATCCTGTATTGCTCGCTTGATTCTGGATTATGATGTAACCACTCCTCTAGACTTCGATTGGGCATGAATTCAAAAATTAGTGCTTTGAAATCATTGCCTTGAAAGTCCACGCTAGAGCAACATGTGATGATCTTGAGGAGATTCCGGTGTCGAAGATTTCTCATGGCATTGCATTCAAGTAAGAAACTTCTAGAAGCTCCTCGTTGTTGAAGGTCAAAAACCTTCACCGCAATAACCGTATCGCCTTGAGCAAGAACTCCTTTATAAACAGAACCGTAGCTTCCAACACCAATCAAATTATCAACACAGAAACTGTTAGTTGCTTTGAGGAGCTCTGCATATGAAATCCTGGTAAACTGATGACCCAACAATGATGGTGAAGAAGGTTTTTCCTTGGATATTCTTCTGCGATAGCATGTGAAAATGAAGCACATCAACAAAACCAAACAAACGAGCCCTGAAATCACAGGAAGAACAATGTTGCGAAACAGTGGCTTCCCTTTCTTATTGACTTGGCATGGAGGCAACTTAAGTTCAGCTACTCCCCCACATAGTTTGCTATTTCCAACAACTGAGATTGCACTAGCATTAGAGAAAACTCCGCCTTCTGGAAGCGAACCTTCTAACTCATTGTAAGACAAATTCATGTAAGTTAGCAAGGTGAAGTTTCCGAAAAACTGTGGAATCCGCCCCACCAACTTATTATGCGAAAGATCAAGTTCCGCAAGACCTTTTAAAGAACTAAGTGACTGAGGAATACTTCCTTTGAAGAAGTTATTGCCCATGTATAGTGCCACCAAGGTCAAACAATTGCCAAGCGTGTTTGGCACATAACCAAACAATTTGTTTCTCGAGATGTCCAACACCATAAGATTACTCAGGTTGCCAACTTCTAGCGGTAGAGGTCCACTCAAAGCATTATTAGATAAGCTCAAGACATACTTGAGGGAGGAAAGGCCAAGAATTTGTTTTGGTATGGTACCATTCAAGTTATTATTGCCAAGATACAATGCAATCAAATTTTTGCAGCCATCAAGACTTCTAGGTATACTTCCATCTAATTCATTACCCGATAAATTGAGTTCCTCTAGTAAACTCAAATTACCAAAAGATTCTGGAATTTGTCCAGAGAAACGGTTCTTACTAAGGTAAATCTTGTGCAATTGGGGGAAATTTCCAATCCACTTGGGAATTTCGCCACTGAGATAGTTATATGAAAGGTCAACCCCAGTCAAGCCAAAGAGATATTCCATTCCAGCTGGAATACTTCCATGTAATCGATTCATTCCAAGAGATAGAATTGTCATTTGGGTGGAGAGATTGCCTATGGAGCTGGGGATTGGTCCTGTGAAAAGATTGTCGTCTATTGAGAACATTTTCAAATTGGTGCAATTAGCTAAAGAAGTGATGAAGTCCAAGTCATATCCAGACATAGATCCCAGCTGATTCGATCCAATGTGCAACTTGTAAAGAGCTTGAAGCCTTCCGAGATCCCTTGGCACCTGTCCGGTGAATTGGTTTTGACTAAGCTGCAAGAGTGAAAGTTTTGAAGCGTTGGATAATGATGATGGGATGTGTCCTTTGAATTTATTTATTGCCACAGAGAAATATTCAAGATTAGGAAGTGTAAGGCCCATTTCTGGAGGAAGGTTTCCTTCCAACTGATTATCGGATACTTCTAAAACGGTCAGCTGTGAGAGATTGTAAAAGCAAGAAGGAAGCACCCCATTCAGATGATTAGAATAAACAGACAAAATCCTTAACCCTTGGATGCGACAAAGTTCATTTGGAATACCTCCCACCAAACTACTACTTTGAAGAAATAGAATATTAAGAAATGAGAGGTTACCTAGGGAAGATGGAATGCTTCCTTTGATCAGTTCATTAAAACCAAGACCTAGTTTATTAAGCCTTGGTAGAGAACCAAACTCAATGGGAATTCCTCCTGAGATATTATTGTTCATTAGGTCGATTATTCTAAGATCGAGACAGTGTGTGAGATTGGTTGGAATGTTACCATTAAACGAATTGTTTGTCAGCAAAATGTCTTGTAACCGGAACAAGTGGCTAATTTCTTGTGGTATTTCACCATGAAAGCTGTTGTCGGATAGAATGATTCTCCGTAGAAAGGTTAGGTTCCTTATGTAAGGAGATAGCGTACCTTGAAGCTTTTGGGAGTGTAAGTCCAGAATGGTGACCCTGTCAGGATGACGACGACCGCATTTGACTCCATTCCACAAACAATGGTGGAGTGAGTGGTTCCATGAACTTAGTGATCCAAGTGGATCATTGCTGACCTGACTTTTGAAAGCTAGCAGAGCGAGTCGATCAGTTTCATTGGTAAAGGAAGTTGCGAGCAATAAGTTCACACTGCTCCATAGAAGTATGATTTGCATTGAATGAAAAGCACTGCAAGACCAAATCATCTTTAAGAAGAACAAAAGACTTCAACTCTTTGGTAGTGGGAGATATTTGTTGATGCCTTTGAGGGAACACTCCGATATATTTATAATGATGAGGGCAAGACCAGAAGGCTCTCAAAACAAGAATAAAATAGACAGGAGCATCTAATGGGGTAGAAACTCTAACACAAAATTCACGGGAGAGATAGGAAAAGTAGTATGAAGAAAAGTGGGACACGAGATAGAGAAATCAGAGAATTGTGAACGACTTCAAGTCAATAGACATTAGACAGTGTTTTCTGTAAAATAATTGTGGAAGACTTCAAGTCAATAAACAGTGTTTTTTTTTAAATAATTAAAAGGGAATTGGAAAAGTAGTGTGGAAGACTTCAAGGTATAAGAAGATAATATTTTCTACAAATCAATCGAAGATGATAATGGACTGCTTCACCAAAAATATAATTCACGTAGGGATAGCATGTGTGAATGATATAGATGATAGAGGGCGAGTGGTAGAGGATAGAGTGTAGAGGGCGAGTGGTAGAGAGGATAGAGGGCGAACATGTCACGTGGTGTTTACTTCCTAGCATACTCCGTAGGAAGCTGTCCCTGAATTAAGACCGTTCACCTCACATGAGGCAATAAAAATTGAGTGTTCGTGACAGGTCGATGTTGTTGGTACAATCCATCTCAGAGAATTGGTTGTGGCTCCCATGTAATTTTGTCCCAATGAAGTGAATAAGGGTTGTTGAAGCACTATGTCAACATAATACAATTGATTATCAACATAAGATATGTCAACATACTCAAATCCAATATCCAACATGGTAAAAACTTGCATCATTAGTATTCAATCACTCCAATAATACAATTTTTCAGTTTCATCAACAGACAGATAGTTGATAGGCTATCCATTCATGTCCGGAGGACTTCAAAACACAACTTGTTTTTAGAAGTATACAAAACAATCAATATCAATCACTAAAAGTTTGAATAATTAATGGTCTACGATGAACAGGCTATCCCACTCCAGAAACATTACATCTTGCGTTCACGGACCTCAGTTGGTGATGGTAAGATCCTCTGAATCTCCCTCTCTTTCATCCAAATTTTCTCCAAGTTATTTATGATATTTTCATCCGTATTTCAAATAACTTGACATTAAGGGTGTGTTTGGTTGCATGGAATCCTATGCCATGGGAATCCATGAGGGGACCACTACATTTTAGGCTAAATTGATATATCACTCCACATTTACCATTTGACCACCATTTGATTTTGTGATCAATGGTGGGAATGGAAGTCCCATGAACATGGGAATCCTACTCCTTGGCTCCCCAAGGCATGTGATTCCCATGTTCATGGGACTTTCATTCCCATCATTGATCACAAAACTAAATGGTGGATGTGAATTGATATATCAATTTAGCCTAAAATGTAGTAGTCCCCTCATGAATTCCCATGACATAGAATTCCATGCAACCAAACACACTCTAACATTTTTTAGATTTTTTTCTTTCAATAAAATAGTTAGGCACGTGGAAAATTATTGAAAAATGTCATCGATTATTGAGGGGGAGACCCGAGGAAGGTGGAAGACTGCAAGTCAATAAACAGTGTTTCTGTACAATAATTGTGGAAAACTGCAAGTCAATAAACAGTGTTTTTGTACAATAATTGAGGAAGACTTCAAGCCAATAAACAGTGTTTTCTGTAAAATAATTGTGGAAGACTTCAAGTCAATAATTGTGGAAGACTTCAAGTCAATAAACAATGTTTTCTGTAAAATAATTAAAAGGGGATTGGAAAAGTAGTATGAACAAAAGTGGGAGACTTCAAGGTATAAGAAGATAATATATTTTCTACAAATCAATCAAAGATGATAATGGACTGCTTCACCAGAAATATAATTCATGTAGGGATGGCATGTGTGAACACTCCCCCACAAGGAAATTTTCTCTTATCCTTCCAAAAAGAAATGCAATTCAACAGTTCTATTGATTTGAAATCGAAAGTAGTATGAACACTTTTCTTAGAAATCAAAACAAGTATGAACATTTTTCTTTTATGATTGGTTGATAGTTTGGTTTTTCAATTATGGAAATGATTGCCATATGCTAATAGCAACACCCAAGTAAACAAACCACACTCTCAAGATACTGCAATTGAAGAAGAGTAAGTGTTTTTCTTGAATCTTGATATCTTACTTCAGCTTTCATTTAGCTTATATAAATCCAACAATAAAACAGAAAGTTGATTCTGAGATAAATATGAGGACTTATTTCCAACTTATACCTCCAAGCTCCAGCCATGGCTTGGACCATGCCCTTGATAAGCAAAACATGTACATAGTTGCTCGGAGACCACCTATACAGAGTTTGGGACTTGTATTATGCAACCCAACATGTGAGGCTATCGTGTTTAGTTTCGATACAAACTAATTACTTCACTCATTCACAATGAATGTGTCTAGCTTGCAACATAAAACCACATTATTATATAAAATTGAGGGGAAGCAAATAAGTTGGAATGCAGTATCTCCTCATAGCCTAGAAGAAATGAAAGAATGTGAGTGGGAATGTTATACACGTACAGTCCATAAATATCCAACAGTGTGGGATCATCGATAAGATGGAGCATAAGGTAGCAACATGCACCAACATTGTATTCTCCTAATTCAGTGTCCAAGTCTATAGATTTTTCCACTTTGGCAGTTAGAGAGGAATTTAAAGTTATTGCACAGATTTAGAAATTTATATTGGTGGTTTTCATTAGGGAGAATACTGTTGATCCATATATTGTTAGGAGAACATTGTACTTCTTTTTGTTGATTAGTAGATTTGATCAGATTTGTCACGTGGTTTTTTATCCTTCACATTGAAGGGTTTTCCACGTATATCTTGGTGTCATTTTTTTTTTTTTTTTTTTACATTGATTATTTACTTGAGTTGAATATTGGTTTGGCGATACTAGTTGATTCTTCCATTGATAGAATTTCCATTGTAGCAGTTTGTTTATTTTCCCAAACAAGTGGATCATTGCTTATCTGAATTTAGCAACACCCAAGTAAACAAACCACACTCTCAAGATACTGTAATGGGGAATTCTAATTGGCGAGGAAACGAGCGAGGAAACGCGCGAGGGAGGGGGTGCAACTAATAATATTTATAACATAATATTTTTCCAACAACCTAAGATGCATGACATATTAGGTGAAAGTAAAATATTATAAATCGCGAATCAATTAATATTAATCATGGAATAATAAGTAAAATGAAATTAATTCTAGAGTTTGAGACTTAATTCACTGTGGTGTTACAGAGCATTCAGCGGGGTACAAACAGGAACATGTCCAGTGTGGCTCAGCAGATCCCAGTGGTGCAAATAGTTCTGATCTTTCTCAGCCGAGGTGCTCTCAGCAAGGTCCACTGGGTGCCATTAGCATCAACTTGATTTAAGTCTCTATGGTGGTACTGAGTTATAAGGTGGAGTGCAAAATAGTACCCCAACCTTTCTTCTTCAATTCGAACAAAGAGAGAGGCGGGAAGATGCTGTGGGCGATTTGCTCATGTCTGGTGGTGAGCAGGGACTGCGACAAGAGCTGATGTGGTCTTCCGGCGAAAGATGTTGGTGGGTGGGTTGATGAGCGTTGTGATGAAGAAAATGAATGAGAGATGAGAACTGAGTGGTGAGTGGTGGTGCAACCGGTGACGATGGTGAAGATGAAGTGAAACAGGGTTGTCACGCCCCTGTTTCGGTGGTCCAAACAACGGTTTTTTGGTGGTAATGGATCCCTGCACCGCCCGCCCATCCCAAGTATTTTTTGGGTCTGATAGATAATGGATTCGAGCTGAAAATTTCCAGGCTCAATTTAATTTTTACAGGCCTGCATAAAAAATCATAAACCTGTAACCTGTACAAAATCAGTAATAACAAAATCGTTTATCCTAATTAAATTCACTCTTAGAATAATAACAATATTACAGAAGGTATAAAATCAGTGATAACAAATCATTTATCCTAATTACATTCACTCTTAGAATTGTAAAAATATTCACTGCTTGTAATCCATCTTTTAACACTCGTCTATATAGCATTCCTACTACCACTTATCTATAATTGGAAGTCTGAAGCAAGAAAGGGTTACAAATTTTGTTTTTGCATTGTGTTTAGCATTCCACCATGTAAGTTTTTGAATGCTAAATTTAGCAGGCTACTGGAGATGCTCTTAGGGATGTTAAAACTGCACTTAGTTTCTTTGACCTACCAGTTACAATCATAGATAAAACAGAAATATTCGACATTTGACCTCAAAATTCTTGGAATCTGGAACCAATCCACAAAATCGAAAATATTATTACATACCCTTCTCAAGCATGGCTCGAACCCTCATAGGGAGGCCATAGAGCCGTATGAACCCAGCAGCATCAGCCTGATTATAGATTTCCCCATTTTCGAATGAAGATATATCTTCTCTGTAAAAGCTATATGGGCTTTTCCGGCCTGTTGGAATAACGGATCCTTTGTACAGTTAAGAGTCACTGTTCCAGTTGTGGTCTTAGTAATATGGTCCATGAATTTGTCAATAGACTCTCGGAGTGGGTGAAACCACTTTCCTGCATATACCAACTCAGCATATTGAATGGCAAGTGAGTCCTTCAACTGCATGGATTCACGATCAATTGTCAGAGACTCGAGCTCTTGAACAGCTGCGAACAGAATTGTAACACCCGGGGTTTCATAGACTCCACGGCTTTTCATTCCAACAAGTCGGTTTTCAACCATGTCAATACGACCTATGCCATGTCTTCCACCAACTTCATTGAGAGCCGAGAGGAGTGCAGCTGGAGAGAGCTCTTTGTCATTTATTGAAACAGGGACACCAGAATATATTCCAATTGTCAAGTATCTGCTTGAGTAAACATTTGTAGAAATTAAAACTGTGCAAACGAAAAAAGTCAGTAACTTGTGAATAAATTCGGTTAATAGTAAATAAATAACTTACTCAGGTTCATTAGGTGCATTTTTTGGTTCAACAACATACTGTATGTGCCTGAATAAAGGAAAATTTTCTTTGTATCTGAGTATTGTGTAACGAGCTCCCACAACTACAAGTCATCAGATTGCCCAAGCTCATCTGCATGCCCACTGCTCCATGATGAAACCCACCATATTATCATGTAGTTAGATAAGGAAGGTTATGTTATTTACTCAAATTCGTAAATAAGGATGGTATTTAGTGCCTGTGATATCTTCGTGTGAGCAAATGTACGGAATAAGTCATGTTAGGTAATGTAAAGGTAGTCAGGTTAGTTGGCTAAGACTATGGTGGTTTGCCCTCGACGTCTTGGATTCGAAAAAAAATATGCTGTAAATTTGAGGACGCATTAACATCGAGAATACCGTGTACAAACCAAAGGCAACAACGTAGTTCTCCCTTTGGATAAACGAAAATAATGCCATAAGGCTACGATAGAGCACATGTAATCTTAGTAATAAAGTGAAACTCACTAAAAATAAATTAGAAATTCAAATAAATATATTGTTCTAATAGAATATGTTTGGGGCAAAACAGATGGCACAAATTCTCTCCCAACTCTACTGTTGCTGCTGCTTCTCTATTCCTTCCAAACTTTCATGTTTAAATATCCAAAAACGTTTTTCTCTGCAAAACAATTTCTAAAATACACAAGTAATCAAATGAGCATTACAAAGGAAATGAAAATTGCACTGAAGCTTTTCCATTGTTGTCAGAAGGAAGAGAATCTGGACGAGAAAACTTATATAACAGAAAATTTCCAATCCTCTACAGATTAAAGAAAATTTGAAATTTCTAAGCTTGTGAATATTGATACTGTTGCAAATTTCTTGCTCTCTTCTTATTCTTGAGCTTCCTGAATGCACTGGACTCTATTTGCCGGACTCTCTCTCTGCTTATACCCATCAACTCCCCAATTTCCTGCAGTGTTTTCATTCTTCCATCCTCCATGCCAAACCTCCACCGTACGACTTTTGTCTCTCTTGAACTGAGACTTGCCAATACCTTCTCTAAATCTTGCTTCATGAATTGCTTTCTCAGTACATCTTCCGTTGTTTCAGGCATCGGGATCAGCAATACATCCTGAAACCAATGACGACAGACCCATCAGCAAACCATAGGATATGACAAGTATTGCATTAGGGAAACAAGAGGTGTAGAATAGACCGAAGGTTTCAAACTCTGATCGATGCCAATTTTCTGGTCAAGAGATCTCGGAGCTTTTGGGGTAGCAATACAGCTTGTAGTTTCTTCATTGACAGTCCTGTTGCCTCTGCGACTTCCTTATCATTAGGATGTCTGCCATTCTCATTATACAGTTGTTTCCTTGCTTCCTTTACTCGATAAGTTGCATCCACCCATGTGAAACTGTTCATTTATCCAAGAATTTGATAATATCAGATTAGGGACTTGTTTTACAGATAATCATTCATTACACAACTCTATAACTCGTTCAATAGTTTTGACTTAGAACGGGTTGATAAAGAGAAATTTGTGTAACTTTGTAGTATACAAAAATAAATATATATATATATAAAACGAGAACTGGTTTTTCATCATTTTCTTTCTTCTCCGTGGTTGGGGTGACTGAAAAATCCACCAGCAGTTAACTGTCCAACAGTCTAGTTTTCAAGAATGAAGCATTCTGAGGTGAAAATCACATGCTATGACTAAACATCATTTATGCCAGGCAAGCAGAAAATAATGCCAACATCCACATCATATTCAGCTTAGCATGCGTTGCGAGACTCTATGTAACAAAAAACTTTTGCAACGCTGTTAGGGGCAACGAGGCAAAGGTCCGTGCATGGCCCATGAATTACCTAAAAAGGTAACACAAAACTAATTTTGTGTCATGTGACCAATATTTTAACCACCGGATATTAGATATGGCCCAACAGGTATTCATTCGTCTTGATCGGTAAAAATGACTTCATTCTATTTTTTTTTATAACAACAATGCATAACTGAAAAAAGACATTATACTACCTAAATACCCCTACCAAATTCAAAAAATCTCTAAAGCCCGTGTGAAATTTTTCGGATTGACTAAAAAATCTCTTTGCATTATAGAAGCTTTCACTCTGTTTACAAGAAAATGAACTCCCTCACTTTCGCTTTTTGTTTTCCTCCGTAGCTTACTGTGACCACCCTCCACGCTCTGTAAACGGGGTCGGCCTGAGGTAGGATTAGTAGGGATCTCCCCCCCCCCCCCCCCCCCCCACCCCCCCCTCTTTAAATGTCCAACATTTTTGGGGCCCCAGTGAAATTGGTATATTGTCTAAATATAATGGTGCCCCATGAATTTGGACAACTGTATTCATGTTGGCCCAGTGGTTAGGCATTTGCTATGATTTCCTAGGGTCGGGACATTTAATTTAAATATTTTATATTATATATTTATGGTCAAATAAGGCCCATTTTTTAGAGTTCGCATGGGACCGCCCCCTCAGGACCACACCATATTCCTCCCCACTTAACCCACCCCCACGAGTGGTATGAGAGTTTGGGTGTTACATTGGTATCAAGTGGTTCTTCTGGCTTCGTCTGGGACTTATGACACCCACCCGGACTCCTAAGGAGGCAGTGTATTAAAAAGGCACCCAGCCGAAGAGGAGGCGAATGATTGCCCTAGTGATGTGACTTACACACTTACACAGTTGTCCAGTACAGATTTTTTTCTGTGCATTTTTCTAACACCAAGGCTTAAGATTGTGTTGAGGAGGGTGTGTCCTCTAGAGGTTATGGTTGCACTAGGTTATGTCGCACGTGCTTGGGCAACAAGATCCTTAAATGTGGATCTGCACTCTTATAAGTTCTAACACTGCAGCATTTTCAACTCAACGGGCAGAGAATGGGAGGGATGGTATCACAATCGGGAGTTGGATCACAACGTGACCATTTTATTGGTCAATAGATTTGAGTTAAAACTGCACAACTCCTTGAGGGTGGGACCAGTTTATTCAATAATAGGTTTGAGTTAAAAATGTACGACTCTAAGGGGTTGGTAAGTGGGGACAATATTGATGGTACTAGAGTGCAGGTTCAACAGTCATTTTCAC
>QNQO01006874.1:0-64528 GCA_003290165.1 Berberis thunbergii | reverse complement strand
CATCAGATCTGGTATGGAGGTGGAGATGAAAGGGATGTTTAATGCCTTGGATTCATCCAAAGCGCTGGTTATCATCAGTTTCAGGAAGTATGAAACTGTCTAATTGTTTTGTGCAATCTGAACATTGTACACGCTCCATGTAATCTAGTTAGATCCAACGATGATGTAGTTGATGGGTATGAAGATCAGCTTGACGAAGAAGCCGGCAAACCCATAACCACAAACCTGATCATTGTATGTGACAACCTAATGGAAATCTGCGATCAGGTTTGTGGCATCTCTTGATGAGGCGGACGCTGTCCTTGGCAAACTAAGAGTATGAAAGGCTGAATCAATGGTTGCCCGTAGCAGAGCTGTGAGAGCCGACAGATTTGGTTGAACAAGAGAATGAAGACGAGGAGAAGACAATTTGAACCGGGATGACATGGTTCTGTCCCGGTCTGGTATCAACAGGTTCTACCTAACCATTCCGTCCCGCTTCACTAGACTGGAACCAGGACAAGCCCAATCCCAGACCATTCTGCACAGTGCCCACCCCTAGTTCAAATTAGGAACAGGAATACCTGCATGACACTAATAGGGTTCGGGGTAGGAGAATGGTGATATTGTTCGGAGAATTGGTTCAAAATAATCAAGTAATATATACATGTCGCAACAGAAAACTTGTTGAATACAAATGGAAATTCAGTGTTTCCGAGAAACAACAAATAGTGCCCTGCCACAGATTATATAACATATCTCAGGTGAAAGAAAGTAATTAAAACAAAGTACACAACCATCTCCTTTATACTATCATATCCAGAATATATAAAACATTAGTTATAGCTTCACAATCTAATG
Organism: Berberis thunbergii; assembly: GCA_003290165.1. NCBI lineage: Eukaryota > Viridiplantae > Streptophyta > Magnoliopsida > Ranunculales > Berberidaceae > Berberis > Berberis thunbergii. The sequence goes on along the minus strand of QNQO01006874.1, from coordinate 63,688 downwards.
ACTAGGATGCACAATAGACACCTTTGGAGACTGCAATTGGATGATGTGATCGCTGTGCTAAGTTCACTCAATTGGATCACAAGTTACGACTTTGATGAACACGAGAGTATACTGAGATTTGAACTTTTCGAGTTCTTTCCAGGACTTCTTCCTCCTGGCCTGTAAATCAGGTCACTCATCGCCATATCTGCTCCACAAAAGATCACTATTATAGAAGCAACAACATATTTTATAACACTTACTATATGCAGTTGCCCAAACACGAATAATGATGCAATGTGAGTGCATCCATGCAACACAAGGTACGGCAGCTTGCCCACTTGCAGCCAAGAGATGAGTAAAGACGATCAGAGCTCCAACAGGCTTTGTAGCTGGAGTTGAGCTCTCCACTAATGATTTGCATCACTCGAGCGGGTGTTCATTTTTTTCCCACTTATCTAGCGTGAGGTCTGAATTCTTACAAAAATCTATACTTCACAAAATTCAGACTCTAATGAGATAGGAAAAACACACCCCTTGGTAATTAACACACACTGGTATGTAAGCTACTGAAAAGAAGTTCAGAATACATCATCAATCAAAAGCCCATTTCCAATACTTTTCGGGGTGGCTACACGGATTTTGGTTTCCAAGCAATGTGGTCTTCCCCACATATCTCGCCTAATCAAGCAATGGGTGGTCTTCCCATAAATTTTTCTTCATTGATGTTATATCTAACGTTTTATTAGAAAGGGAGGGGGTACGGATTCTACCTTATATGCCCTATGATCTGGTAGACCTCCACATTTTTTTTTAGTCTGGTAAAGGTTGTTTTGTATTTAGCAGTCCACTTTTGAAGTTGCAGATTCAAACATTGAGATTGTTTTTATTTTATTTTATTTTGGATTGCTAATGCTATTGTTTAATGTGGTTGGGTTTGATTTATGAAAACTAGAGATTTTGTGTCTAGATGTGGTGCCCATGGTTTGCTTTAAAGGATCTGTGTGAACAGTACTAGCAATATCTGATCAGTACATGTACGTGTGAATGGCAACCCTTTGCTTTTGGTTCCTTAAATGAAACAAATCCTGATACAAACGCCCAATTTGCATGGGCATGCATAGGACACTCCCATATTTTTTGTTTTTATACCTTTTTCCAAATGGACAATCTTCAGGGCCTCAGACAAAAGCTTTGTATCGTGATCCAAAAAATTCTACCTTTAAAGCAAAGGTATGGCCAATATCTTTCAGTTCTAAATTTTGCATGTAGAAAAAATTTACGTCAATTTGAATGTCTTTAATGGATACTACCAAACATGAGAAATCCATTCACATATCTGAGTGTTCTAAATATTCAAAATACTGTACCAACTTTGTATCCTCTCATGTAAATTTTCAGAGGTGATCTCTACTCTACCCTTAAGATTTTCTCGTTTTCTCAGAGTGGGGGCAATCAAACTATATAGTCACCTTTCAACCTTAATAGCAGAAATTTTCACCTCACTCCCTTTTCTTCTCACATTTTGGTATGTGGCTATTTGTGTTGTGTTTAGATTTTGACATGGTTCAATAAATAGAAAACTGATCACTGAGATAAGTGGTGCTCTTACAGGTTGCATGTATACTACCTGGGCACCTAAGTAGTTTAATGTTGGCATGTATTTTCTCTTGTCTAACAATTGCTTTCATTATATGTTCCTTTCAATAGTGGTCCTTCAAAAGTACAAGTCTTGGTCATATGAACTTTATTAAGTTCATGGTTGATGAACATATGAGTGGTTAAGGCATCCTACATTGGCTACATCATATTATAACCAAACATACTTTTGGTAACCATTTATTCTAATAATAATAAAACAAAATATGAATATATCAACAAAAGAGAAAAGTTTCACTACTAAGGTAAAACAAGGAGTTAAAGTTCCGATCAGAGACCACACCAACTCCCAATTTCCTTGTAAACGGCTTACAAGTTCAACAAAAAAGCCTAATAGTGTTTTTTATTCATTACCATCTGATCAAGTGATGTTCACAAGCCCATCACACAATAACAATTAGGAGTTTGATGGACGTATACAGTTATAGCAGTAATGCTCATAAAAGATGCACCACCTTGTGCAAACATGTCATGGACATCATAGCTATCTGGTAATAAGGGGTATCTAAAAATAACCTTCTTGGAAAAAGGATGGGTCAACTTATTTAATGGATGTCCCAAACCCAAAAGAGAGCCACATATTCATGTTCTAACTCCTAGAACATGAAGGCAGAAATCAAAAGCTGTAAAGATATCTAACAGCAGCTTCTATACTCTAGAAGAGAATATGACCAGAAAGTCAAATATTGTAAATATAAAGCAGCGGCTCAGTGACAGCCTTAGGATGCGGGAATATGAATAACCAAAGATCAGCAGTAAGAGTGAGACATACCTGTAGCGTCCCACCTCCACCGGTACTTTCACAGTCATCAGACACACTAACTATAGTCCAAGGATCGGATGTGTTCCAGTGGAAATCAACAACTTTATCCCTGCATGGATGCACAAAAGATCATTATTAACAATGAACAGAATAGCATGACCAATTCTAGTTTCCCAAGCACAAGAAGGGAGGAAAAACACTTGACAATTTCATTGTTTTTTAGGCATTCGTATGTTTTCTTAATATCAATGTCCATCACAACAGAAGTGATAACAAGGACTACGACAAATACTAATGACAATGTTGATGACAGTGACAACAAATGATAATATAAACATTTGAATAAATAAAATAAAAACCTACCCTAAACTGTGACTTATTGGTAGTTGATACTTTTATCAGGGAGAATAGTTGCTAAGACTGAAGTAATGAATTCACATCAGTTTTTGTTTTTTAGGTGGACAAAGTGGCACCAGGGAAACCCCCTACCAGAATTTATTGTCGTATTTTCATTATTGCTAGAATTTATTGTATTCGTGTCATTATTAATGCTATATAGTAGTAGTCTTCAGAAAATTTTGCCCAATAATAACTGAGTTTACCGCTTAACCGAAAGAAAACATTATGTCGTATCAAGTGTCCACAAAGGAAAAAATAATTATCGGTGAAAATAAAATCAATAAGCCATGAACTGCATGATATAGTGAGATCAGTTCTTATTTTTGTTGCAAAACTTCTTTTTTTTTTTGGCAAAACACTCCAGTGGAGAGGTGGGGTTAGGCAGACCTCCACCAGTCTATTTAAAAATCAGGGTTTTGTTTGCAATTGCCATATATAGTATTTGGATATTACCATGACCCATACTAAATTAAACGCGTGCAATTTAAGTTTTGCATACCTATGCCCAGCATGTTGAAAGAATAAGCCTGGAGGAGAATTCGGCACTCTTGTTCCAGCACGTTCTTTTTTGCCAATCTGGAACACAAGCAAGTTAGTTGCTGTTTTTTTTAATCAGTAAATACAGCAATATCTCTATTAGAAACCAAAAGTTAGTGTGACAGAGGGAATCACAAGACAAGAAACAAACATACATAATATAGGGAGAGCAATTATAATCTAAACAGGTTGTCCCACTAAAAAATACACGTGGAACTCTATTCCACTAATCCCGTCCTAAATATTTCCCTAATGCCAAACCAGAGCTTCATGTCCTTGCACAAAATGGTGTCATCTTTCTTGGTCACTTCGATGATTCTGCCTTCTCTCCTTCCAAATCAGCCATATCTCTGCCAAAATTACTCTATTCCACAGACAACTCCTCTTTAAAAGCACCCATCTTTCTTCCAATTGGGGGCCTACTGGAGGAGCATTCTCCCAATTGAGCAGTAGTTAAGGATTTTGAAAAGAGGGAGATCCAAATCTGCTTGGAGAAATGAAAAGAAAAAAAAATGCGGTCATTGGACCCATCTGACACCCACAGACTATATCTGTTAGCGATGATCAGGCCTCACTTCTGCAAGTGATTACTGTCAATATCTTAACATGAGCAATGGTCAATGGTCCAGATAAGGAAGTTGATTCTAGAAAAGAGCTTCTTTCATCCAGAAAACAAGGTGACCACAAATAGATGGTAAGAAGCCCTGAATGTTGGAGTAAATTGCTTTTGGTGGCTATTGTGAACTAAGAAACTCCCTGACTGGTGATCCCATCTCCATCATCTTCTTATTTACCCGTTGGAGAGCTTCACTCAGAAGTAGACGGCAAGGGAGTTCAGTATCTCTAATAGCTATCTTAAAGAAAGGTCTCCGCTAGCCGTGTTCCTTGAGTTCCCATGTGAGCTTGAGCAATTGTATGTCACTGATTTCTGAGAATGATGTTGAATATGGGTCTGAATTGTACAATGAGGGCTGTATAGTGCCACAAGGTGTTTAGTTGCTTAATACATACAACAAAGTCAAATGATGTTCAAAAGTGGTTTTGTCTCAAACAAGAATGTGTACTTCGGTGTAGTAAATGCGGGTAACCGATCCTTCACGGTTCATAACAGATTTAAGATTAAGCGAATTAATCGGGGAGTAATTTGATTTAATTGGTCTATTTTTTCAAAAAATACATTTTTATACCTCACTAATGTAAATTATAATAACTAACATATCTTAACAATAAGATTAATAACACAAGTATTATAGAGCAACAAAAGTCATATTATAGAGAAAATTATGTAATCATGTCCAAAACATCACATCATAAAGCAACAACCACCACCACCCAACAGGACGACAACCACCACCCAACAAACAATCTCAATTTCTCACCGATTAATCGGTGACCGCTAAACCCAACCACTAAATACCTGGATAGTTAAATCGCCCATTAATCGAAAAACAGGACTACATCGTTCCGGTTTGTGTAAAAATCAGCAGAGCTTCGCGAACTCAGCAAATCTACCAAAAATTGGCCAAAATCGGCAGGACTTCCGATTTGCTCATTTTTGGATTTTGAAATTTTGTGTTTGTTTTTCTTCAAATTTGGCTCTTAAATTGACTAATTGTCTAATGACTATGATAGACATGTCTTCTGAAGGTAATTCAAACCCTTGTACCAATTCAACATCATAATCAAGTACCTTGAAAAGGGTATCTGAGGACATAATATGGGAATGAGGAGAATGCAGAGTACCTAGAAATGTGATATGGTGCAAGTTTTGCAAAACACAAATTAGTTATGGAATCTCAAGATTTAAATAACATCTTGCACATAAGAAAGGGAATGTGAGATCATGTCCTGATGTGCAGAATGATGTGCAAATGAAGTGTGCCAAAGCATTACAAAATGTAAAAAAGAAAAAATTGAAAAGGCTAGAGTTGCACAAATTCTTGAGGGCGACATTTTGTTGGGTGGAGAAGATAATTTAGAAGATGAGCAACCAGTATGAATTAGTGAAGTAATATAATTACAAATTTATAGTATTTTGATTAATTATTTATTTTTGTATATGACTATGATTAAATTTTAAAAATATATGATTTAAAAAAATATACCGATTAAATCCTGGTTATTTCCGATTAATTGAAAAATCGCTCCTGGACCGCGAAGCAATTTAACTACCCAGCTAAATACCTAGTTCAGATCAACCTGCCCCCGATTTATACTAAATCGCCGCATAAATAACCCATATAGCAAAATATTGGCAACTAGACAAATTAAAAAGGTTTGGCACAATATGTAAATGCAAGAAATCCTTCTCAATATCTACTTGAGGATGTCTGTAATTCAAAAGCAGAGTATTAATGCAGTAAAGTAGCCATATGAAGAATGCACCATAGAAACTATAACAAAACCCACCTTTTCATAGTCCCAAACATTTAAGATACCATCCTCAGCGGAGCTGCCAAAAACAGATGACTTGTCTGGAGACCACTGAAAAATGAATGAACATTCATTAAGAGAACAAAAGAAAGACACATATTTACATAAAATGTCATGAATGACACCCATACCTGTACACAAAGAACAGAACAAAAGAAAGACACATATTTACATAAAATGTCATGAATGACACCCATACCTGTACACAAAGAACGGCAGCTTTATGAGCTTCAAATTTGTGGATAGGGGATCCAACTCCACCAGAAATGAGGTTTCGGCGGTCAAACATGCGTACTGAATTGTCAGCAGACCTGAAGCAACAAAGTTAAGGAAAGTCGGAAGATCTTATGAGCTCAACAAACCTGTACATCAGTGAGATATGACAGATACTAGATATACCAGCTTACTGAAACCATCAGAAACTATGAACTTCTCTTTATAATTCTTTGTCGGCATTCTCTTCACAGTTATCAATTCTTTTCTACCGTTTGCAATGATCAGTTGATAAGGAATAAAAACATACCCAGTCAGAATAAAGTTTTCATCATGAGGGTTCCAATCCACACAATGGAGATCGGCATTATGGGCTTTCTCAACCTGCCCAAAATGATAGCATCCACCAGCACACCATAATCAGAACCACATGCTTAGGATTGTGCAATGCCATGATATAAATAGAAACATAAAAATACAATTTTTTGAATGGAAATAATATACCTTGATGGCAGGACCAGTGCCGACTCGAGCATCCCATAAAATAAGACAAGAATCATCACCTACGCTGCAAAACTCCTGTGCACTTCAGAAAGACCAAAACAAAAGAGTTCGTCAGCAACAAATGATCAAACATATATCAGAACATAATACAATGTTTGACGGATAATATCATCAGAAGGAAGAAAGGTTGTATCCCATCTCCTAAAATACAAACGTTGTTGTGAAAACTGCAGGTCACTTCAAGAAAAATCAATATAACTTCTTTAGGAGAGAAATGTTAAGACGCAAAGCACAGCTTATGCTCGAAAGTGATATCTTCAAGTCGTTGCTGAACTTTACAGTTCCATCTAAGCGAGAAAGAGAACAAAAAACACTATGCACTCTACAGAAACTGCATGATGTGTCTATGTTAAGGAAGTCACCTTGAAGGACAGAACTGCACATCTTCGACGGTATCATCATGCCCTTGGTAGATACCCCGTGGACCAACAGAAGGGCCATCCGTAGCTTTATCCCCACTAGACTTGGGAGATTGTTTGATGCTTGGGCTCCCTGAACCAGGAGATTTTGTGGAACTTGGGTCCGTTGCAGCTGCAGTTATATGATCCTGTATACTCCACAAAATAACAGATTTGTCTTTTCCTGCCACAAGAAAAGTTTCAGTTGGAAGAATGGCTCAACCAAAAAGGCCAAATGAAGAACATCGACCAAGAAAGAAGTCATTTAACTCCATAAAAATTCTCCAATATTCCCTTTTAATTAAATTAATAGTTCTATAATCTAGCAAGTAGCATCCAGCTAAAATATTAAAGCTGCAGTCATATTATCACATAACTACATAAGAGAATTATTTTAAACTTTGTTCATCAAAGATTACTTTCTCAACCCTGAGAAATACGAAGATGTTGGCATTGAAACACTACTTTGCCCAAGAAGCTAGGAAACCATGAGAACTTTGAGGATTTTTAGCAATCAAATACTGCTCATTCAAGCAGTTAAGATGAATTTGAGAAGTTTACAACTCTTAAGACGGGTAGAATAACTTTTAGAGATTACTGAACAACTTAGTTTCTGAGCGCTACTTTTTATGGACAAATACAATACAGTGCTTTCAGAAGTTTGTTATCCTGAGATTGTTCATTAAAAAAAAAAAAAAGCAAAGCACAAGTGCAACATAATTGTTCCAATTGATAGGTGGTGTCAGTTATCTTAATTCAATGGTAATAGTAGGCAAACATTTTAATAGCCTCATAACCATGCAAACTTTGACAATCACGACTTGGTAACTAGAGCACAAATAACCTATAGGGTCGATATTGAACATTGGCAACATCAGTATCAGTTTTGCCCCACAATGCCAAGGTAACCTCTACTTCTTTCTTGGTTTTTCTTTGATGCACTCCATTCTCAATACTCTAGTCGTTCTTCACTTTATCATTGCTTGGAATAGCCAATGTGGATGGAACGATGCATTAGGGGAGATAGTCCAATTAGGAATTTTATTGCATGGGGTTGCACTGTTTTGAGGATATAGGTATTTTATTGCATGAGTTTGCATTGTTTTGAGGATACAGGTATTTTATTGCATGGGGTTGCATTGTTTTGAGGATATTTTGGGACAGTATTAATTTGTGGAAAGCAAGATTTTTATGTTGATCAAATGAATGGAAGCCACTGTTATGTAAAGACCAACATTTTAAAGGAGGGATGGAACAATCATTAAGAATCTAAGTCCACTCTGAGAACTTTGTAAATTAAACGACCCAAATAGCTTACTCAAATGAGTTGAAAGATTCTATGTCGATCATGAATCTTTGACACATGGTATAATAGGAGAACTTGGTTTCGAGAAGATTCATAAGTCAAAACATGAGAATAAACTATTAACCATTGCACAGATGACAAAAACAATGAGGAAGAAATTCAAACCTCCAGAGAGTACAAAGGGCTCAGTCGGGCACATGGCAAGCGCAAACTCAGCATTTTCTTGGTGTCCAGTTAGTATCTACAACAATAAGAACTGAAGTTAATCAGAGTTAAACCATAAAAGGAATTTAGCATACTCTTTGAATAAATGAAAAAGAAAAAAGTTCTTTGTAAAAATTCTAATAGATCAGCTAAGCACCAATTATTTTGATTATCAATAAAAAAGAGGAATTAGTTTTAAAGTTTACAGACCAGATCCGGTCGGGAATCAGCAGCTCCTAGAACAGCATGACGATTAGGTTGAGCCTCGACATCCCAAATCAGAACCTGGTTTTCAAGCCACAATGTCATAAACCATTAGACCCACCTATTTTTGAAAAATCATATTTGTAAACCCAAAATAATCGAGAAGGATAAGATACCATACATCAGGACTGTCAGTATGTGTGGCAACTATCTTGCTGTTTTGCGGCAGTTCCCTGATTCTGTTCACCTACAAAATTATACAGTGATATAGGATCTTGTCACTGAAAATCAAGATTGAATTTTCATGATTACAGTAAGTAAACACTTTTGCCTGTGGTTGTCAGAAACTTAATTTGTTCTTTCCTTGTACAAAATTTTCACTTGTTCTCAGTAATAAGTGTTCTTAAGGGGAAACTTTCAGATAAATTCATTGAAAGTGAATGTACCTAAAATGAACAAAAAGTAACGAAAACTTCACCAATATGATAAATAACATCAATTTTATTGAAAATCTTTTAGGTTTACAATGACAGCCCCTACAAAACCGGTGGCGGGTGGTTGATTGAGCCTCCAAAAGGACATAGATTGTAAGAAGTCAATTTTGTAAATGTATGCAAGAAATTCCTATACTTCTACCTTGTAACTTTTTGCAACTAAATAAATAGTATTAAGGAGGGAGGGGGCGGCCCTTTAGAGGATATTTGCAATTTTCACAGTCAAAAAGACCCACTTAACAATACAACAGAAACACTTGTACCTTGACATAGATTGTAAGAAGTCAATTTTGTAAGGGTATGCAAGAAATTCCTAAGATACTTCTACCTTATAACTTGTTGCAACTAAAATTATGTAATATTAAGGGGGCCTTTAAAGTATATTTGCACAATTTTCACAGAGGAAAAAAGATCCACTTAACAATACAGCCGAAACACTCGTACCTCGCCAGGATGTATAATTGTTTTGAACTTCTTCACAAATGGAGACCGTGCTTCTTCATTGAACTGCCAAAATAAACAAAAAAATTAGTGACTCCACTTCCATGCAAATTAAATTGAAAGCTAGATACAAATGGACACGGTGAGAAATGCCACCTGTGATATGTGTTCAGCAGCTGCAACCCTTGGTTTTACAACTTCACAATTTGCTATCACAAGAGTGTTTGGAACACTACCATCAGTCTGTAAATATCCACATACACAAATAAGACTTCACTCCACATCTACTAAAAAGTAGTGGCCATTCATCTGTTGTCAACTTCTCATCGAATTTATTAAATTTACTGGTTTCTCCAATATAATGAATATATCTGACAAGAAATGTCATGAACACACCAATTCTCCCAAAAGCTCTTCTCCTTTTTTTCCTCTTTGAGGTAGCTCCCTCTTTGGGGTAGCTCCACTCACCTACCAGTATTCAACAACTTAGCTTAAACTAAATTATTTTAATCTTGGCTATAGTCGCCTCTGCCGGGAATCGAACATGTAAGGTTTAGCTCTAATGCCAATTGTCATGAACAGACCAATTCTCCCACAAGCCCAAGCTGTTCAGGAGGGGAAGGTTCATGACTACGATCATGACGTTCAATTGGAGTGATTTTTGTGGTAGTTTGGCAAATAATGTGAATTTTTTCGCCCCAATTTTACAAGATCGGAATCAAACATGGAAATAACACATTATGCATATTCAAATGCGAAGAAACTGTAAATATAGAAAATACATGACATAGAGTTGAAGTGAATGAGATGAGTGTGGAACCCCTAGAAATGAAATGAGACCTGTTCAGAGAGGTAGAGACGCTGGCGGTTCTTGTAAGTTGCTTGCTCGAGCTGTGGGCCCCACCTGTGGAAGAAGAAGAAGAAGAAGAAGAAGAAGTTAGTAGAAACCCTAGAAGTTGAGAGTTAACCCTAAAAGAGAGAGAAAGCAAACCGGCAAGAGAGAGAAGGCCAGACGAGATTGTGATTGGCGAGCCAGTCGTAGAGAACAGGAACTAGAGACTTCCACTGTGTGTACCTCTCGTCCACCGACGGCCTTCCTACCTTTCCTCTCTCTCTCATTTCTTCCTTTCTTTCCTCTCTTTTCGTTCGCTTTTGCTTTCCCGCTCTCCTCTGCTATGCTATGCTATGCTTAGTTTCCTTCTTTTGCTCGCTCGCTCACTCTCGTGCCCTACCGTTTATGTCTCTCTCTCTCTCTCTCTTTTTCTAGTCTCCACTGAATGAAATGAGAAATGTTGTGCGTTGGGTGGCAAGGCTTTTACCCCCACCTATAATTCTACATCATTCTTTTCTTTTTCTTAGAGGGGTATTCTATCATGAATTTTAATAGAGTGTGAAATACTTTAAATTTTATAGATTTTAAAATGTTTCAAAGGAGTTTACAGAATATGTTGAACTTTGATGTATTTTAAGTGACTAAATTTTGTGAATTTTATAGAATTCACTGGATTTTGATGAATTTTTATTATTGGATTTTCTAAATTTTATAAAGGATTGTTATAGATTTCTATTGATAAATTTCTGTAAATTGGAGTACTGGTCATTGCATTTGAGCCGGACCATGGTGCGTCCACTGACGTTCGTCCCTCCATTTTAGCCCAATTCCTAACCCAAATCAAATGAAGTATGAGAATTGACAAGTGAAAAATAAGAAGAACTCACACACAAAACTCCAATTGCTATGAAGATCAGGCTGAGAAACCCTCGCTGAAGTTCAGGCTGAGAAATCCTTTTTGAAGATCAAGTTGATCACCTCTCTCGCTAAGAATCCTTCTATCTAAAGATCAGGCTGGGATGCTCTTTGAATCCCTCTCTGTCTCTCTCGATGAATCCCTCTCTCTCAGATGAACGCCTCACCGCTGAAACCCCTTTCTATCTCAGATGAACCCCTGCGAGAATCCCCTCAGAGAAACCCAACGGGAAACCCTCGCTCTCACTGATGAAACCCATATCCCTGCTAAAACTCCTATCTCCATGCCATTAACTGTGAAAGGGCCTCCAATATCAAGGGATCGAGTCCTTGAGGGTCATTGTGGAGCCGCTGAAGGCCTTCTTCTTTGACATTTTCAACCAGTGAGCATTGTGTTGGTGATTTGTGTGTCTCGTCCTGCAAGTAATTTGATGAAAGTCCTATGAGAGGTGATGAAGATGGTGGAGTGTGAAGGAGGCGGTGGAGTATGTCTCTTCATCGATCTTCTGCTCATGCAAGCCCTAGCAGTAGTGGGTACGCTCAGTGTTGGTGGGAGAGATGGAGGAGATAAATTGAAATCCGAGGGTAAGAGGTTGGATTTGAAAAGGGCTTTGATATTTATATATTTCACACATAAATCCTTCAAAGTCCATCAAGTCAACAAATCCATTAAAATCCACTGCTGTTTGAATACCCCTATATTTCATTGTATTGTTTAAAATCCATGATTGAATACCTCATGATTTTAATGGATTATAAAATAATCATTTAAAATATATATTTGAATACCCCTAGATTTAATTGTATTGTTTAAAATCCTTAATTGAATACCCCTATATTTTAATGAATTTTAAAATCTTTCAAACTCTATTAAAATCCATGATTGAATAACCCCCTGTTACTGTCGAGGAAACGGGCGAGGGGTGGGGTTTTACCACTCATCCCCCTCGAGATTTGAGCAGTTGCACATCTCGAGGGGGTGAGCGGTCACACCCACCCCCTCGCCCGTTTCCTCGCCATTTAGAATTTCTATTATTTTTTACCACACACAAACTTAAATAAAATAAATGCATTCTTTTATTTATTATTCATTGTAAATTAAGGACCTTGATAAGTTAAAAAAAATTTAATTCATTTGAGCTGAAATTTACAGAAATAGGTTAGGAACGAAAAATTACAAATTATCGCTATAAACAATGTGCTATAGTTTATAGCCATTTCGACATAGTTTCTCCATATATGTGTTTAGTAACCATTAAATATTTTGATAAACGGTCTTTTGTGAGTGTTTAAGGACCACCCTTTCAAGTGTTCTTAGACAATTGGCGCTGACTTAATGGCCATGATATTAATAGAGAAATTATTTTTATCCCACTTAGCATAGATCTCGAGACACTATAGTTTAGAGATGAGAAGTTATGGATTGACGCTACAAACAATGTGCCAAAGTTTTAGGCCATTTCGACACAATTTATCCAGATACGTGCTGAAATCTCCGTCATTAAATATCTTGATAAACAATCTTTTTGAGTGTTTGAGTATCACCCTTTCAACTGAAACAATTTGACCAGATTTTTCTGCTTGGTATTATGGTCATCCAAGGTGTGGACTGAACATGATGCTATGTAGAACTTCAGAACTCCACATTCAAGTATAAACTATATGTGATTCAGCTACTAATCCCCATAAAATAAAACATCCAGAATTATTGCCACCTCCTACTACATCACTTTTTTTTTAATGAACTCGTCATTTATTTCCTAGTTTACTCTTCTTCTTCTTATTATTCTTCTTCTTATTATTATTATTATTAGATATATGCATACAAGTATGCATTTTTTTTCTACAACAAGAGCCAATTAAGATCAATAATTTGGCAATATTGTATATTAAACCCATCACAAACAAAGCTAGGTTGTCAAAATTTTAAAAATATTCATTAGTCAACCTCTGAATGCTCAAAGAAACTATAGGGTATATAATTTTTGCAAAGACAAGGACCAGGATTAACTCAGAAATGTTCAGATTAGAGCCAAGCATTACTATGCAAAAGTTGAGGAATGTCTGGTGGTGAAACCAAGAAGAAACTATCATCACACAATAGTTAAAGGTTAAATCTCATTTCACTGATCAAGTACAAAATGGATTAAACATTGAAATGCCGTCTCTCATCTATGCTAAAACTAACAATCCACTTATGATGTCCAAAGTTGGGCACTGCTATGAATCAAACATAAACACCGCTTGAAAGAAGTAAGAACAAAGACCCAAAACCCTGCAAGACAGATCAAATCTTCCTATCAGCATGGAAATGAAATGTATATCTCAGGCATCACAGTTGGTCTGAAATAAAAGATGAAACAGATTATTACGTCTAAACATACCAAGAAAACAGATGCCACAGCTCCAGTGGTCAGCTCCTTGGCAAGGTTGCGGTTTCGCCTGGATGTGGTAGCTTCATATCTGCAAAACAAACATAAATAATGACTTCTAAAGCATAAAATGGCACATCAACTTGAGGAAGGGAAGGCACTTCAAAGAATTAACTGTATAAGGTCTTTTTATGTATCAAATCGTCTCCTCTAAAGTGCATGTCTGCAGTATCCCTACATCTGCCCATGTGATCAGAAAGGATATTAAAACATGAGCAGCCGATGGCTGTTCACTTCCCACAATAGCGTTGGGACTCAATGTGCATAATAGACCCTCAATTTTAGTTTTGTGGGAGTTGAATAAAAATTGTGAATTTTCAGTAGATAAGAGTAGATTTTCAGTTTTAAATTGTTAAATTGCTTCACTTAGTTTGCCCACAAGTTAAGAACTTGGCTGGTTATGAAATCAATTCCATTTATAGAATCAAACCAGGACCAAAACTCAGTAGTTTCCACCATCCCTAATCTTTAAGAATTACTCCAACACACCCTAGATGAAAGTCAAGACATCACCAAGAGGTACAGCACGATGCAGGAAAATCTTTAAGACACAAGCACGTGCCTTTTAACTCTCGTGCACTGGATACTAGACGTACAGGCAGACCAGAAGGAATGCTGGATGAATGGAGCCAACTTAACAAATCATGTTCCTCCATTTAAGTTAGGATGTACAAACTGGTTTAGTACTTTAACATTACTTTTATGAGCAATTAACAACTTCAATAGACTCATAGATTTTATGTATTCTATTGGAGCATTAACTAGTGGCTCTGTGTTTTATCCTGTCTATTGGGAAATACCAAAGTCCAACGCTCCATAACAACTGTCTAATTTTTTTTGGCAGCCTTGGCATGAACACCCAAATACATTCCACATGGTTCCCACATAATATAAGCGCCTCCAAATCATAAAGCTAGTAATAGGCAGGATGCCAAACATGTCAAGCTCCATGAAAAATTGTAGCTCAAGATGAAAAGTCCAACTTTGAATTGATACCATTAGACCATGTTTGATTGATAAACACAAAACAACCGTAAGATGGGTCTCAGCAAAAACTGGTTTTGGAATTTTTAGGGGAAGAGAGAAGGAACTGAATCAAATGCATGGGTATCCTTGCCACTGTTTGGTTTTGGGTAACTAATAGGGGAATAATCAAGGATTCCTTGTTTACCGAGAGTTTCGTATCTTGGGCTGATATATTTAGGCTATAAATCTATATTTGTGTTGAGCATTCTCAACGGAGTTCCAGTTCCTTAACTAGCCTCATTTTCTGCTAACCTAGTCTGCATGCTTTCTGAAAATTGTGAGCTTCTCACTTGCAAGGCTTTAATTCATTCAAAGATCGTGCTGTTTTGCTGGGACAAAAAAACTTTGGACCATGCAACGAAAGGTTTGTTTTAGATGTTCTTACTCACCATTTGGGATGATTATCATCTCTTCTCTTGTCGATGGTCAGATTTCTAACCAAGACACCATCTAGGATCTCTTGATAGGCCTGTTGATCTCGGGAGGTGAGATGGCAGATTTCGTCCATGACAAAAAAGTTAGTTATGGTTTGTAAACAATTCAACTCGTGCTAATGCCTTTGGTTATGCTCTTTCCTTTTTGGATTTATGGAATAGGAACATACAGGCTGTATCATAGGTTGTTACTTAGGACTGAAATGTGGGTAAAAAAACAAAATAAAATATTATCTTGTGAAAAAATGAAAAAGAAAAAACCCTAGTTGGAGGGAGGAAAGTTATTTGTTGTGTTTTAAATCATCTCTAAGAAGACATTTTAATCGTTTGTTGTTCCTACTTACCAAACACTTAGAAAATACATTTCTCACCGAATAAACAAGTTGCTATATGACCTTTTGTGTGCATGGCCATTTTCTTTCTTTCGAATGGTTACTTGTCAGGCCAATGAGATGTGTACACTCTTGTGAATGCACTTTCAAAAGAAATCACGCTAAGCCTCTACAAATCTGATTATGACCATGTGCCAAAGACCAATTGAACAGAGAGAAAAGAAAATGAAAGTCCAAATGTCAAAATGGTGGAGATGACCCCAGATCCAAACTCTGTTATCATTGAACTCTCAGAGGAAAAAAAATGTTTACGAGAATGCGGTCCACAGATTCCTCCTGAGAACCACACGTATAACAACAATTAACCAGAGTCGCTCCCCTTTTTCCAGAGGTTGTCAATGGGGAGATCCCTCTCATGGCTGCCAGTCCATGTAAAGAAACAAGCTCTTGGAAGGGCTTAATGACGACAAATGTTTTTGCTAGGTTCTTTGAAAACTTGGGAAGGGGTGCTTCCACATTCATGGCACTATGTTGGAGGAAGTGTAATGTCTCACCTTATTAAATTGACTGCCGACAAAATCTGAGTTCTTTTATTTATTTATTTATTTTTTTTTGGGGGGGGGGGGAAGCTGCTAATATGTATCAACAACACTTCTCCAAATGAAGAATTCATACCTTTGTTATAATATGAAAAATACAGTCATCATCCACTTTACCCTGTTCTTGATCTTGTAGGTTTGGGAAATTTTTTGTTGCTCCTCATATCAAAGAGGTTTAAGGGAGCTTTCTCTTGGATTTCTTTAGATGAAAAATGGAGCACTATTGTCAAACAATAGGTAAATCATTTATGTATGTGAAAAAATGACCCTCGACTTGCGCAACCACGACATGAACATTGGTAACGGTATCGGCCGCGGATAAGAGGCGTCAGACATGTCGGCCAAACAAACACAAGAAAGATACAGTGGGGACATGCCTATACATTTTAGTATTATTAACTTTTTTAAGCAATAAAATTTAATTTATTATTCATATTCATTCACTCATAATTGCCAGAATGTACTACTAAATTGCCAAAATATGCTTGTCACATTTGTGCTGGACGGTGTAGAAGGAAGAAACAATAGGATTTTTGGCAATAAGGCGGTAGAACTGGATGAATTGGCGGTAGAAGTATTGACTATATTGTGAGGGTGGCTACTGTATCTTCCTCTTTGACAGGTTTTTTTTTCAATTCTTTGTATGTTAGTTGGGAGAATATTATGAGGGTACCTTAATGATTTTAAGGTTACCTTTTGTGTAACATTCATAATGCTTTAATACAATATTTTACCTTTAGAAAAAAATAAAAATGTAAGAATTGAAACTTTTTAAAGATATGTAAAAAAGTTGGTGATCTAAACATGGAATGTTTGACGGGAGTATCGTTGAGTATCGACACACGTCTCCGACCCTATACGGATTGACAAACCTTTTATTTTGTATATATAAGAACCTGACTTACTAATGGCTAAAGAGCCAGATTAGGTGTGAACTAGTACATTTTCAGTTTTATGTTGTCTTATATCGTGTTATATAAGTTCTGTTTGTTATGCTTTCCAGTTGCTCTTCACAAGACAAAACTTTATGTTCTCCCATACTCTTCAATCACTTTAACCACGATATCTACTTTCTACAAACACACAAAAGAACTCCTTTGTTTTAGTGTTATTTTTAGACATTCATAGTTTATCTGCACAATAGAAACATGTAATATACAAGCTTAATTGGCAACTGAGCCAATCTAGTGCCAAAATGAAGAGGGTGCCACAATTCTAGAGCCTACGTTCCACATGACCTTCAGGCGGCAAACGTCTAACATGACGTTTGATTCACTCACTTAGAACTTCCAAACTAACTGCTAGACGCCTCTCATTTGCACACTTTTTTGGGAGGTCGAATGGCAGATCAAATAGATCTCTTCCAAATTTTGCCAGGCTTAATTACCAATCTCACATAACAAGGTCGATTGCAGTTTTCAGCCTTTTTACGAATGTTGCTTCAATTTTGGATGATCTTATTATGCATTTCTGACCTCGTTCACATTCTTACACAATCAACTGATCAAAAGTATCTGCTGATGCTTGAGCTACTCATCATTCTATTAAATCCAGCAATGCGAAACAGTTATAACCATGACAAAAAACTTCTTCCCAAAATCCTAATCTAGTGATTGAACCAAAACTCACATATATTGCCACTTTCCCAAGATGGGATTTTTAAGGCTAAATCACGTTATACACACAAAAAACGAAACATGGGATTTCCTCAAAATCATAATTTATAAAAAAAAAAAAAAAAAGATGAGATCTTCAATTTCAAAATATTAAATTGAAAATAAACAGATCTGATTGATTGATTGCTTACATGAAGAAGGAAGCGGTGAGAACAAGACCAACTGCGAGCATGAGAAAGGCTAAAGATGGGTACCAAGTATCTGGGATCGGACTCGAAATGGGTTTCGCTGCTGGAGCCTTCAAAAACCAAAGAGAAAACAAACCATTAGGTTTAAAAAAAAAAACTAGAATTCTACCACAATTCAGTCACCAAATCAATTAAATATAATATGGGGTTTTAGAGGAAAACGATACTCACCATCTCTATGATCTGATCTAAAGAAGTAGTGAATGAGTTCTTTGTGTGTGTTTGGGGAAGACGAGGGACGACTAGCGTTTCACACTATCGACTCTCTTTATTTCAGTCCATGCGGCTTCAGTAGTTCTCCCTATTTGCTGTCTCGCCTTGCCTAAAGGAAAAGCAGCTATGTGCATCCACAACTTTATCTTTGTGCTACTATTTTTAATTTTGTATTCCACGCATTGTCATTTTGTACCACCGCAGATTTATGAATGCCAACACTAGTGAGAAAATGTTATAAACCATACCCAAGGTGTCAATACTTTCTCTTCTTTTTCATCTCTAAAATCACTTATCCCCTCACTATTTATTTGATTTTTCACATATTCTTCACAAAAGAAAAGGGTTACATTGCTCTTTGATCTCTTTTCATAACTACCACTACAAAACTATAGATCTATGGTTAAATGGTGGCATGTAATTACTTGTTAGAAATATTTGGTAGTGTTCTAGTATTTTCTTGAAGATCAGAGAGGCAGGTGATTTTGCGAAAAAGGAAAACAACCCACTAACTTTTAAACCCAATACATCTTGTATAACAATCAAAGCATTAAAAAAAAAACCTCACTAATTCACAACTAATATTTGAAAAGAGGTCGATTTCAATCAACAATGACATTTTTTTTTGGTAAATAACCTAGAGGAACTCGATGAAGAGGAAGAGAGAATTTTGTATGACCGATACCTCAAAATCATGTGAAAAAGTTAATTTATAGGGCGGGGAGGAACAAAGAATATTTTTTCGTAAAAAACTCAAGAAGCATAGCCATTCAGCCCATTCTCAATATCATGTGCTAATGGTTTATTTATTTATTTTAATCAAACGGGTTTTGTTTGTTTACTCCACTTATAAGTAGCACATCACGTCTACAAATATCTTTAAGTATGATATGATTTTTTTTTCTTTCACGAATATCTTTGACATTCGTAACTTCTTAGGTATAATGCAAATTATTTGCACAATAATTTGTTGAGGGTGGAAAAAACTCGTAAAACAAATGCATATACCACTTGCAAGTGGTGCACAAAAGTTTTCAGGAAATAGCAAGTCGTGACAATCACTTATAAATTAGTGCAAACAAACATGCCTAAAGTAATTCAAGTTCTTTGCCTAAAGAGATATTTGTTATCAAGTACTCTTTGATGCTGCTACTAAACCCCTTTGGTCAAACCTAACTGTGGTGAAAGGCAAGCGTACTATGTACCAGTGGGTATAGAACTTAAGACGAGAGGGTTAAACCACCACAATCTTAACCATCCAACCAAGCTACCATTGGCGTTTAATGACCTATTAGCAAGTGACTAAAAGCTACTAAGAAATAAGAACACCAAGGATTAAGAAGGATACCTAGGCTCAAAGTATAAGTATCTAACTGTCAAATTCTTGAAGAAATTTGGGATAGAATTGAGAGTTTGGAACCCTCTTCAGCTGTACTAATAATTTGAGACTAGAGGGACTGGCTTTTCAAATAGGTTTGGAGATGCTCAACAAAGAAAAACTGACAAATTCACCTCCAAAAGTAACAGAAAATGTTCTGACAAACCCTAAATGGTCTATAGTACTTGTTTAAAATAAAGATAACTATCAAAGACAGGAGATAAGTTTTTTGGGGTTTCTTTCCTGCTCAAATCTAATAGAAGAAACTGATAAGATCACAATAAAACTTGTTTTTTATTGCTTTTGCCAACCTACATCCCTTGACTTTTATTTTATTTTTTGCCTCTCATGCATCATATCGCTCACACACAACAGCACACATACAAACTCACTTACTGATCAAAACCAAAACCAAAATAAAATGAAGAAATTATTCAATCACTAACAAGCCCACAGGACAAGGCCATTAGCAGGATCGCCGCTTCGGTCTCATCTTGAGGGAACACTTGGTGGAAGGATGAGTTGTTACTTAAACTTATAATGAACTCCTCAAAGCCAAGCTTTGACTTTCTCCTACTCGGAGTGAGCTTTGTTTGTTTCTTGCATTGTGCTACATGGTTCTTGGATGGTTTCTTTTCTTTGTAATGCATCTTTGTCGGTTTAGATGAGCTCCGAGATGAAAGAAGTGTGGTACTAGTGCTTGTCTCAGTTGTTGCCATCGCTATGGCACGCCGAGCTTTCCTTTGTCGAATTCCACAGGCATTGCATAGCGACTGCACAAAATTTCTTGAATCAGATAACTTTAAAGGAAAAAACAAATGCTGATGTTGTACCATATAAATTACAGCTATATGATGCTCACACATCCGAATTAGGTTAAAACTTCTAAGAAGAGGACTATGACAAAATTCTGTAATCATTCCTACTTTTCTTACCTTGCTTATTGTTATTGCATGGTTAGAATTTTCAGATAACTGATTTTTTTTTTTGTGAAGATGATCCCTTTTTTTTTTGTACACAAGCAGGCTTTTTAAGGAAGCGGACCTTGATATTACAAACTCTAACAAACGCATCACGGTTTTGTGAAGATTATGATCCTATCGCTTTGTAGATCACTTCGACAAAAGTTAATCTCCATATGACAGTGAAAATTTTTCCCATAATTGAAAATCTTTTGTGGAGTGTTAAATTGAGGAGATCACCCTCATAAAATTTAGGTTTCAAAACTACTTACCATATGTAAACAACTTAAGGAAGGAAATTAATTAAGTTGGGAGGTAAGAGGCACCAAGTATGTTTCCGTCTCCATGAGCAAGATATCGATATATGTATGATGAGAGTTTGATCATAGAAGATCAATTCATACCTTAGGACCTTTAGGACCACTCCTCCAAAGAGGTGTCTTTGTTGTGTTGCAATCACTGCAAACTCTTATATTCTCAGTAATAGAAGGTGATGAAGATGAGGCTGATGGTTGCTTTTGATCATACTTCATCATAAACCTCATTTTTGGAGACATCCAACCAACTGGTGATCCTTGAACACCTTGATCACTATCTTTATCCTCTCCTTCAATACTGGATAATTTGAACTCATGGTCACTATCCTTCTCCAAGGATGAGAGTGAAGAAGATGGGATTGATCCACCATGTGAATCATAGGACTTAGCCAACTAGGATCAACAAAAAAAAGATCATATTAGATCATTAGACCGTTAAAAAAAAAACAATAGAACACTTTTACAGAATTTTCACCAACTTCTTACCTCTAGAAAATGGTGTTGTTGTTCTATGACATAACTTCCTCCTCCATGATCTTGAGATGGGTGGAAGATCATAGGACATAAGAGAGAGTTAGGAGAAGGAAAAACTTCAAGGTCCTTTTGATCTTCTACAAGAGAAGGAGGAAAAAGAGAAGATTCACTTTGAGGAGTCATTGAGAAATGATGATGTTGTACTACGAAGAAAGAAGCAATAAAGGCTAGAATTGAAATGAGATAGGAAAGAGAGAGTAGTAGTAGTAGTAGTAAAGAAGACTGTAGAGTGTTTGTGGAACAAAAAGAGGGCTACTAAAAGGACCTGATCTCTGCCTCTAAAAGAGAGGTTGGAGAGGGGCTTAAGAGAGAGAGAGAATCACGTGAGTGCATGAGAGAAGCAAACAAACAATTTAAAAGCACAATCCCAAAGGGAAAAGAAGATGTATAGAGTGCAACCACACAGACCCAAGATGACAAAAATATACCTGCAATATTTCACTCTCCATACACAACTTTCACAGCCTTAAGGGTTGGGTTGATTGAGGGGGGAGGGGCCGAGGATACCATATTGTATATATACATATACGATCAAGCAAGCAAGCAGAGGTGTAGATTATATCTCCAGCACATAATGTGGACCACTGACTTATCAATCCAAACTTATTATCACTCCAAAAATTGGATCTTGAAATCGTCCAATCGCTTTCAGTCCCTCCCAAGTTTATGTTTTGTTCCTTGGGATTGCAATAATAGTACATATATAGAACTTAGAGCATCTTCAACCTCATACCACTTGGACTAACAAACAAGATGTCTGTCTTTAACTAATTGCAATTTTAGGTCAATAGTTGTGAAAGCTTGATGAAGTTGTGGCGGGTGTCATGTTTACAAGGAAGGGTGCACATGTACAATACTTGCCGCCATAATTTGATATTAGGGTTACAATTGTTTGGAAGTCTGGATTGTTTTGGGAGGTTAGCCCCAAGACCAATCTAAGTCCCCACTCTTCAGGTTGCCTAAATGCTAGAATTGGTTGGGTTAGTTATAGGGGTGGGCATCCCATCCTGCGATCCTGATCCAATCACATCCCGTTCTGATATTTTTGGGTTTTTTTTAGATTGATCAAACTCATCCCGATCCCGTCCCGTCCCGATCTAGAGTGGGATGGGATTGGGATGAAGATTTTCAATCTCGTCCCGTTCCGAACCTATTTAATTTTAATTATTATTACTTTTAATATTTATTAACTCAAAATTTTGTGTGTCAAATAAAGTGTGGTACATGAAGTTTTGAGGAGTTGTGTGAACTTAACATCACAAATAATTGTATTATAGTTTAAAACAATAACACTTTTATAGATAACTCCTTAATATGCACCATGATAGAAAATACTATAAGTTTAAAACAAAAACTTGGCCAAATGATCTTCAGCTCTGTTAGTTTCTTTGTCAAAATTGGAAAAGGTGGGAGTTTGAAATCAATTTCTAGTGAATTCTTTTCACTCTAAGAAGGGAGATCCACTCTATGTTTGATATATTGAACAATGATCATTACAATCTCTTCAAAATATTTGATTGAACAAGACAACCATTTAGAAAAATTATTTAAAGCTTAAAAAACCCACGACCGCAGAATAAGATGTTGCCATTCCTAATGAGAGCCTAGCTATTGACAAGGCCACTACACTTAGCTACAGTCCATTCAATTTTATGGTCTACATCTCGCTGTTTAGCTTTGATTTTATCTCATAATTAGCATCAGAGTCTCTTCCAATGAAACCAGCTCTCATTGAGTTGAGTTTTATCAATATCTACATTGCAGGACATTTCGAGCAGCACACAATCACACATCTTGAGGAAGTACTTTACATTTTTGAGGATCCGGCTTCCATTGCCAACTATAGCATTGGGCAACATACTGACCATGAAGAAAAATATATTTCTTGAGTCGGTGAAGAAAAGGTTTGTTTGTCTTATATATCGATGCTTGCTTGGGGACATATAGACAGATCTTCTTTCTAATGGAAGAAGAAGATGAGGCAGGAAATAGTAAACTTGAACCAATTATTTAACTCGGAATTTTGCCAGCATAGAATAAATGACCACAATAGAAAAGAGGCCGCGGATCAGTAAGTAATGATTGCAAAATGTTCAACATTGGTCATGTGACCTTTTAGCGAAACAAAAAAAAGAGTAAAACAGATGCTCATGTGACCCCTGGTAGTCTGAGTATTGACTGTGAGAGAAATCCAAACAGTAATACATCCCACAAGTGATTCATTAATTTCTCTACGGTAAAACAAGCACCCCAAGTTAGATACTTGGCAAGCATTGATTGAAGCTGCTGGAGAAACTCTTCAAGTACTGATGAGGATGGTAAGAATATAGAAGTGATTGAAAACCTAAAGGAGCTAGTATTACTGGAAGTGGTGGTATTTCAAGCTTCAAAAGGTGGTGGAAGTGGCGACGAGAGTTTGTCTTCGATGTCCCTTGCCTGCAACACCATTTAATGCAATTGGCAACATTAGCTAGTAAGGGAAGGATGTTCCCATACCATACAATTATGTAGCAAAATTCTTATCCATATCTTCTTCCCAGTATACATGTACAGCCAGCACAATGGCCAAGCTGTAATTAATGTCTCTTTAACAAGTTAAAAAATTGGTATATGGCAGAGGCGGACCTACTAAGGGGCCAGGGGGGCAGCTGCTCCCCCGTCAACTTTAAAAAAAAAAAAATTATTTTATATTTAGTCGTTAAGAAAATCAATTATATAATGTATAAATACATTATGAATACTATGCATTCAACTATTTCTACATCTATATATTGGCGTAGTGGTTTAAAGTGTTTAACTTTTGGTAAACAACCCGAGTTTGATACTCTTCGAGCGATTTCTTTATGGTTATTCACTATGCATTTTTATGGTTATTGATAATTATTATTTTTTCATCATTGTCACTGGCATATTTTTTTTAATTTTCAATACAATGTTATTAGTAATTGCAAACATTAAAAAAATTGTTTAGTTTAATAAAAATTTATTTTCGGTCCCCTCGGAGCGTATAATTTCTTTATGGCTATTCAAAATTACAAATTTTGCCGTTGTGACCCACCCCTACTTTTTTGCTTTCAACGCAAATTTATATGTAATTGCAAATAATAAAGAAATGAATTGGTGTAAAACCTCCAACAAAAAAAATATTTGAAATTAATATCTAAAATAATAAATATAGAATTCAATAAAAATATATGTCATTAGCTAACTCATACAAAATTTTAGCTTCATATAAATCATTTTTTTATGAAATTGTATTAGGATTTTATTATGTTCGTAAATTTCAGATATTTTTTTGCTTCAACTAGATATTTATCCTAATTATTTAGTTATTTTTATTATATATTCTAGTTATTACGCTCATTTGCCTCTTGCTAAAGTTATTGATATTGTGACATAATTTTGGCTTAAAATTTGATTACACTAGATTCAATTTGGTATGTGCAATATATTTATTTTTTTACTAGCTCGGGTAGAAATTTTTTTTTTTTTTGCTTGCCATTTCGCTCTCCCCCCGCCCTCCCAACTAAAATCCTAGGTCCGCCATTGTATGACACCTATCTCCTATGGCGAGTGTGGGTGCATAAAAAACTCACGGTTTTGTCTAACCATGTATATTCAGCAATATTTCTCTGCCCTAATGTGGCAGAGCAATTATAACTTTCATATAGTTGCAAAGATCTCGAGAGTTTTCAACAATACATGGATCAATTAAGAGTAAATAAGAGAGGAAAAGATTTTAAAGGTCTTTAAACCTTTTTAGTGAAATTAAGATTTCCGTGCTGCAACAAAATTTAGGTGTTTGTTTTAAATGAAAAGTTCCACAACAAAATTTGTCGAAAGTAGAGAAAGAGTAAAAATATTGGAAGAGAAAATGATGATCTTTACCCATATGTTCTATTACAATATTGTGTAAATTAATTTTTTAGGGTGAGAACAGTAGTTTCTCAAAATATATGGTAATTTTCAACGAAACAACAAAAGCCTAAATTTTGAAGGATCTTGGTGCTCATTTTAACCAGTGTGTTTATCTAAATATTAGAGAAAACACTCACAATGTTATCCTGTCCTAAGTAATGGGAAAACTCACACTACACCAAATTGGCACTTTTGTAACAACTCTAAAAACAGTATCACTTTTGAGATGTTACAATTCACCAAACAATTTCAAATCAAAACTAAATTTAGTTAAAAAATGAAAAACAGTAACACAAAAAAATGATACTATAAGTTGGATCACCATGAATAGTATCACTTTTATAATCATACTCTTTATGGTGATACTATTATTGTATCATTTTGTTTGTGAAAATGTGTAAAGTTGTTAAGTGAATTGTTACACTTCAAAAGTGATACAGTTTTAGGGGATGTTACAAAAATGCCAATATGGTGTAGTGTCATAATAAGAAAGGCAACAAGTGAATGAAAATTATTGACTGTATAATGTTCTCCATTTAAAGGGTTCTATTGGGCAAATGCAGTGTTGAATTCTATTGGCTATTACATAGTTTGTGTGTGTGTGAATTGCCTGTCCTTGTGCTTCATTAACATGCAATTAAAGTAAAACATAGCAGCTTGGACTGGAAGTTGCTTGCCTATATTTTACATCAATGGCAGGATCCTATTTTCAGAAGGGTCAAGGTTATGCCTGCAGGTAACAAGAATCACAAATGTTTTGTTACAATCTCATCGTCGAGAGTCTTCTAAGCACAATCTAGTACTATTTCATCATCCGTGTTTCTAATTTAACAGGATTCTTTAAAAACATGATTGCTGATGTTGAAGATCATGGTGGTGGTAGCAAGTTCTGGGGAAGTTTAATTTTTATTTTTTTTTAAGTTTATATTTTTGAAAAGGTAAGAAAAGAATGAGCATCAAAAAGTGCCTTAAGTGATTTTAAGAAGAAACTTTGACATCTGCATTTTCAGGATTAAAAGGGTTCGATCACATTGTGCTGCATACTCCACACAAGTACGCCACACCACATAACTAAATTTGTAACCTCCCATCACACTGTGTCCTAGTCGACGGAAAACATAACCCTAATCTCTTCCAACATTGTGTGAATATAATTTCTCAACAGAAAATTTGAGGCCAAGGACAGTCTATTTCAAGATTGATTTGATGGTGAATGTGAGGAACCAGGTAATACAAGTTGTTGATTTGAACTTGTGTACAACAAAACATTGAAAGGACATTTATGCTTCATATATATGATGATGACAACGAATGTGAAAACTTATTTAAACAAAATATCGTAACTATACAAGGTACATTATATAATAGACGAATATAATTTGAATGATAATAAGTTTGGCTACGTATACAAGCCATGAATCACTCTTACGAATTGTAAATGTTAGGTTGGGAAGGATATGTTGTTAGATAATGATAAAGACATTTTTGTTTCACAGTTTTCGCCTACTCTGGCAATGATGTAGAGTGTCGCAATGGTGTCCAACACTCCAAGTACCTCCTACATGTTGAAGCTTGGAATGGCTTTAGAAGTAGATGACAAATTCCTCCTCAATTTGCACAAGGTCCCGCTGTCCTTCTCTAACATTGTGTATTTGGCTTATTCCTACATGGAATAAGCCGACTGTATGAGTAAGTTTAATGAGAAAACGGAGAGCGCTTTGCATCCAAATATTCGTTCGTTTTTAAAGCTCCACATCATTTGTAGTGTAGAAATTTAGTAACGCGTTTTTTCAGCTTTTTATGAGTTAATTGTTATTGTCTGAAAAATGAATAGCTAGGTTCATCTATGTGGAATTGGGGGGTTTACATCGCCATGTCTCAGTTCTTATCTTTATGCCTAAATATATGATTGGGGTCTAGTTACAGATTAGGATCCTATGGAAAGAGTTAAATGTATGAGAGGTGTCAATTATCATATTTTTCTTCCAAGAAACTAATGAATTTGTGATTATAAAGTATGGCAGCGGCATTATAGGAACTCTAGGAAATGGATGGATTTGTAGAATCATTATTCCTTCGCTCAATTTGTAGTGTAAGAGCATCTCCAATCATCCCCCTAAAATAGACTATTTTAAGAGTTTCATTGAAAAAACCCTCCTTCCAATCAACCCCCTAACCCATTCTCCATAATAACTTATCCTTCAACTTCCCCCTAAATTTAGGGGGAAATTAACCTACCCCTAATCTCATATAACGATAAAATAATGATGAAAAGTGATTAATTAAAATTTTATAATGATTTAAAATTTTATAATTATTTGCCTTTTATTTTATTCAATTTATTTTTAAATAAATAAAAGTGGTAATAAATAATATTATATATTTAAGTTGAAATTAATAATGATATATAGTTAATAATATCATAATAATATAATTGAAATTAATAATATTATAATTTTATTAAGTTGGAATTAATAATAGTATTATTGAAATTAAATTGGTATAGAAAAGTTGAAGATATATTAAAATAATGATAAGAAAATTAAAATATGGGATGTGGTTGGAGTGGTGAAGAAATAGAAGACCCCTATATTTAGCTTTGGGTTAAAATGTGGATGGTTCATCCCCCATTTTAACTTTTACCATTGGAGATGCTCTAAGATCTAGCTAAAATTTTGAAAAAAATACGTAAAATGCCATTTTTAATAGATGTTAAAGTTAGAGCTCAATCCAAAAGGCTGGATTTTGAATTATAGCAACTAATACCCTAGCGATAACAATGGCCAAAAACTACTTGTTACATTTTGTTTTAGGCAATGACTACTCACACCACCATTTCCTCTCTCTCACATCATTCTACTCTCACACCACCATATTTTCCCACACCACCTATATAAACAAAATCATTCATTTTTTCCCTCACCATTCAAATCGACAATGGTTTCTCCCTCCCCCCCATTCGAAATCTCTTCCAAATCTCTCCCCACACTCAAATATCCTCCCTCTCCCTCAAAAACTCTCAAATCCCCTTAAAGTCGAAACCCTTAAACCCAAACTCAATAAATATGCATAACTTAACATAATAGAGAAAAACCCAAACTCAAAACAAAAAAAACGCAAAATAGGGTAACTTTCGGCCAATTTAAACCTTTAATTGAGACCAATTATCAACCTCATCAAAACACGAAAGTTGTAGTACTATGAGTTATCTAATAAACACAACTTAAATCACTTAAAAAAATTTGAAATGAGCAAGTTATGGTCATTTTACTAAAGTCGCGTAAATATGTAAAAAACTAAAAACAAGATAGTGTTCCTGACTTTCAACTCAATTATGTTCTCGATCGAGACCGACTCTCAAGTTGATCAAAACACAAAAGTTGTAATAATATAAGTTATCTGACAAACACAACTTGAATCACTTGAAAAATATTTTGAAATGGGCAAGTTATGGTCATTTTACTAAAATCGCGCAAATCTGTCAGAAAAATATTCTGTTCACAGAGTGCACTGTGGGGTATCTCTGCATTGCACAATGCGAAGAGTATCTGAGATAGCCCCCAGTGCACCATGCAAACAGGAAAAAAAATTTATGTTCGCATTGTTCCATGCGGGGTATCTAAGATACACTGCAGTGCACTTTGCAAATAGAAATATTTTCGGACAGATTTGCACGACTTTAGTAAAATAACAATAATTTGCTAATTTCAAAACATTTTCAAGTTATTCAAGTTTTGTTTATTAGATAACTCAGAATAATACAACTTTTTTGTTTTGATAAACTTGAGAATCGGCCTCGATCAAGTACATAAGTTGGCCAAAAGTCAGGAACACTATCCTGTTTTTATTTTTCGGACAGATTTGCACGACTTTAGTAAAATGACCATAACTTGCTCATTTCAAAACATTTTTCAAGTGATTCAAATTTTTTTTATTAGATAACTCAGAATACTACAACCTTTGTGTTTTGATGATCAAGTTAAGAATCGGTCTCAATTGAGCACATAAGTTGGTCAAAAAATCAGGAACACTATCATATTTTCATTACGAGACAGATTTGCGCGACTTTAGTAAAATGACCATAACTTGCTCATTTCAAAACATTTTCAAGTAATTCAAGTTTTTTTTATTAGATAAACTTATAGTACTACAACTTTCATGTTTTGATGAAGTTGAGAATTGGTCTTAATTGAGGGTTTAAATTGGTCAAAAGTTACATTGTTTTGTGTTTTTTTCGTTTTGAGTTTGGGTTTCTCTATTATGCATATTTATTGGTGGTGTGAGAATGTAAAACAAAAAAAAACAAAAAAACGCATTGGTGGTGTGAGAGAGAGGATATGGTGGTGCGATGTAGTCGTTGCCTTTGTTTTAAGGGGATATTTGGTGGTAGTGGTGTCTAAAATATGTCAACACCCTGCTGAGACCCCTAGTTTAAGGCTTTGTGGCAGTGTTTGTAAGGGGATTGGGCGTTCTTTCGAATGAGCCAACTTGTTTTAAGGCGTTATAATCATACTAGAGCATGCTTGTGGAAATGCACTTCTTAAACTCTTCTATTGAGGGCTAGTTTATCGATTTCGTCTAAACTATATAATGAATGTTCCCCTTAGGAACAGTGAAAACGTGTCTTCAACTTAATTGTCTTTCCAATTTTACCCTTCTCTATTCATAATAATTACAAATAGAACCAACATATCAATGAACAGTTTCAGCGGTGTTTCTGTCTTTTAATTGAAAACACAATTACACATTTGTCTTCAACCTAATTTTTGGATTTCGAAATGCCTTTTCAACTTTATAATATTTACAATGAAAAATTAAAAGGTAGTAAAAGTGATAAAGGGTGCTTATCTTTAAATGAAAAATACCATTACATTTTTTTTACAAATTTTTGCCCTCCCAAATTTAGATTTATTTATAATCAAACCCAACCCCTCTCAATATTCATTAATTATACCTAAGCCCCTAACAAAATTTATTTGAAACCCTTCAACTATCTATAAATTATAAATAAACCATTACATCTAACTTTTGATTTTCCCATCTTGCCTTCCACATTTCATAATTTTTACAATCCAAATCAATACTTCTTATTCATTGATATATTATATCTAAGGTCCTACTAAAATTAATTTCAAGCCCCTCAATTATTTATAAATTATAAAAAAAACTTTTATAACCAACTTTTAAAATTTTCATTTTGTCATTCACATTTCATGTTTTTACAATAAAAATTTGTACATCTAAAACATTGATTATTAATACTTAAGCCCTGAATATAATAATTTATTTGAAATCCTCTAATTATTTATATATTATACAAAAGCCCTTAAAATAAAAAGTATTGAATATTATCCGCGCACGTAGAGTGTGTTCATCTCTAGTGTAGATACGTCTCATCCCTCCTTTCACCCCACACCCATCCTCCCCTTCCGAAGTCCAAAAGATCTATAATCCTTGGCTTACAAAGTTGCATATGTTGCTTCTAAAGGTTGCAAACTCAGTTCATATGCATGTTTTACATGCCTAACTAAGTCATTTAAGTGACCAATGCTACTCATCACTCAAGTGTTGATGAAGCGGAACACCCATATGCAACTTTGTGAGTAAAAATGCTCATCCTAGTACAACCTTGTCCATATTCGAATGTCTTTCTTATAGAACCAACATAGATATCTATATTACAAAATTGTATCCAACCCAAGCGTTCCTTAGCAAGCCCTCAGAGCAATAGATCTCAACCAATTTATGGAGATCACTCATCATTGATAAATATGGGCAAAATAGATGAGAGTGGGATACAAGAACCAAGTACACTCCCTATGGGTGCTATGTATGGAAGTTCATCTCTCAGTGCGTAAGTATTTTTTACCCTCACACCTCATTTCGATGTGGCAATGGCAATTTCATCTCCTTCTAGCATGAGTTTTGGTGTAGCAACCAACCTCTAAAGTATTTGTTTCCAATGTTGTTTATCATTAACTATCAGAAAAATGGGAGAATCAACATCGTTTAGTCCAATGGAATTTTCTAGAATCTTTCCTTACGAAGACCCCTAATTGACGAGGAGCTAGAAGATGCCGCCAATTTAATACAACTGTTGGATAATCAGATGCTCTAGGAGGAGGGATCTGATAGTTTGGTGTAGATGGGTAAAAGTGCGGGTTTCTCACTTAAAGAGTTTTCTGATATGCTAGTTGTCTCTCATTATGAGACCCACTTCAACCCCTTCATTTCCTCTCATAAGAATTTAGTTTGGGTGAAAAATTTTCTTTCTCACATTAATTTCATTTGCTGGTCAGTGTTGCATGAGAAGATATTGACTAAAGATAGGTTAAGGAAGAAAGGATTCCTCACAGGAAGTCTGTATGTGTTTTGTAATGAGAATGACGAGTCTCTTGATCACTTGATGCTTAACTGCAGATTTTCCAAATCTATTTGGAGCAATTTTTTGTCAAAATTTGTTTTGAGTTTTATGTTTCAAGGTTCCCTTTTGGATTGGCTAAGTTGGTGGTCCCAAGCTAATCCATCTCGGTGTGCGGAGTGATTATGGCATAGGGTTCCTCACGTGCACATCTGGGGTGTGGAAAGAGAGAAATGTGAGGATTTTTTAAGGGCTCAACATATCAAAACATTATATTTTTATCGAGATTAGGGAATTGTTGTGGCGGATGGGTTCGACATGTAATATTTTTAGAGACTTGTTCTTTGACACCTTCATGGTGTATTGGCATTTCTTGATGTAGGGATGGTTTCCCTTATACCTTGTGATGCGTCAAAAAATCGTCCTGTGAGTTTGACCTACAAAACCACTGTTAAATTGCCAAAGACTACCTTTTTGGTGGTCTAAGACACTCCAATGCTTAAGTCAGTAATTATGTTGGAAGAATGAAGTAAATTTGGACAAAACTCAATTAAAATTGCATATTTTTGTCAAATGTTCCATTTACCTTTATAATGGTCATAGTTAACTCTCTGCATGACTTAAGCATGTGAGGCGCAACGGAAGGAGATATTTCTGTAACATTTTCCTCCTTAATGGAGATGTGTTTGTGGAAGCGTAGGTCCCTCCACAGCTCTTTTTGGTGCAATGATATTCTTCTTTATGAGAGAATGTGTATCGAGCCTAGATTTGGATTTTTATTCGTTTGGGCTTGGATTCGGATCCTGTTTACACCTCTTGGTGATGGGCCTAGTTCGGGCCTCAATCCTTCAGGGCTTTATGAGCTGGCCCAATGGATCGAACGTTGTATTCTCGTCATGGGACTTTATGCCACTTGTACGGTCGTGATGATTAGTATTTTTTATTTATCATCAGCTACTCCCCCCTTAGTTAGTGGGTATGTTTGCATATCCACTAACTGTGTGGCGGTTGGTATTTCGATTATGTTTTTGCACTGAACTTGATACCTGGTAACTTTTAATTTCCTGGTTGTCTTGGTTACTTTGTTGTTTGTTCGTTTTTGCACATATTTTCAATGCGCCATTATGTCCCATATGTCGCTCCGCGAGTGGTCTCTTCGTTTCCCAGTTGCTTAAAAGGTGCGGTGACTACTCTCATTATTTCTTTACGCCATCTTTAGTATTATTTCTTTTCTTCAATTGTCTATTTTTTTCCCGTTCGTTTTTCCTACTTGCGATGCCTGCTGGCGACATGTTGGTTGGCAATCAGCTATCCACTTGTGAAGCCCATTTTTCTCCAAACAAAGCCTCTCGGGCAACCCTGGATAGTGTCCGTTCCAACTATTCTTTGCCTGAGGATCTTGAAATCATTATTCCTCACAAAACCGGCAGTCTTTGTTGCTTGAGGAAAGGATATATCGCCCTTTATCCTCGCATGTTCTACGCCGATTTTCGGTTCTCTGTTTCGGAGCTGTTCTGGTCGTATTTTAACTTTTTGGGTATTCCTCCTGCTCAAATGGGGCTGAACGATTAGAGGGTTATGGTTGTCGTGTATGCTAGGGTCATTCTCTCTGGTATCTCTTTAACCTCTCGAATCTTGCATTCTTTTGTGGGGTTCAGCGTGAGGCCCAATCATACATGTTTTTTGTATTCTTCTGCGTGTTTCGGTAATCTTAATGATGGCATCAATGGTTGGTCGCTGGATTGGTTTTATGCATCTGTCGGTTCTAGCCACTTCAATTTGTGCGGTCTTCCGATAGTAAGGTTTTTATGAGTTCCTCATAAACATTGGAATATGAAATTGACTGCTGAGGAGCAGATTATCAGCAAACACTTTTTGGGGCTTTCGATGGTGCCATTGGAGTCATATCTTACTGATTATATGGTGAGGCGCAGTGGTTTATACATCATGAATGATAGCAAAAGGGATTTGTTGATCGAGAAGCAGGCAGCGAAGATCGTTGATGATGAAACAATCATTGATTGAAAAGTGAGCCCTGATGTTACAGATCTCAATGCTCCTATCTGCACTGCTATTGTTCCTTCTATAAAGAGGAAGATAGCGAGGCTTGTTAGTCCGTCGAAGTGGTTGTTTCTATCTTCTAATCGTGTGCTGAAAAAATGGCTTGTTGATTATGTGCGTCGCATGGCTTTTTATTCGAATTTTGTGGATAGAGATCCTTCGAAGGAGGACCGTTGCTCTCTGCAGGAGGCGGAGGAGATGAAGTTGGCTCTGGAAAGGAGTGAGAATGATATTGTTTGTCCCCTAGACGATGGTGAAAAGAAGTTTTTCTCTGCTTATGGTGGCATTGACATTGTCAAGTGTTCCGATGAGGATCCTCAGTCCTTGGATGATAAGATGCTCCAGTTGGCTGTTGTTCAATCTGAAGAACTTGGCAGTCAAGGTTTGGCCATTGAGTTACAATCTCGTCCTCCTCCTTCACCTCTTGCTTTCGGAGGGATGGAGGTTCCTTTTTTCGCAACTTACTTGCGTTTGTCTGTTGTTGCCCGTTTCGTTTATGCTGGACAATGAGAGGGTAATGGAGGTTCTCCTGTTGTTTTTTTGTTTTTCCCGGCCGTGGGTGGTGGTGGTTCCTCCATACTACCTGATCCTCGCGTTCTTCATTCGCGGGTCAGTTGGAAGGAACCTTCTTCTGAGGAGATCCGGGTTAAATTGGATGAGAAGTTTTATTGGTTTGCTCGTCTTGGTGTGCAGGACGGTACACGCAAGTTGATAAATAAATGGCATAGGCGGTCGGTGAAGGGGGCCTCGATGTTCGTGTTGAATCTGAACCTTCATCTTGAGGATGGTGTTAGGCTTGTAATGGAGGGGATGACTCATCTTGCCTATGCAGGAGTTATGGGCTTGAGTCATTAGGTCAATCACAGTCTCATGGTTTATTTGGAGATTAAGTTTTATGTGTTGTTGTTAGTGTTTTCTCATGTTATTTACCAATATGAAGCGTTAAAATCGCGATGCTCTAAACGAACCAAGGCAGCTGAGGTTGCTCGGGCATCGTTGGCTGAGGTGGAGGGTGCACGAGATTGATTTGTGGTCGTGCTCGAATCTCTGAGAGCTGACCTAGAGGGTGTCCGCACCCGTTTGCTCGATATGGAGAAAAAAACTTTATTCTGATAAGGCATATCATGATGAAGCCGTGCGGGCCATGATAGAGCATTCTAACAATTGTGATATTGCTGAGAAAAAGGTCGAGCAATTGCTATCTTTGATTAATGAGGTCAAGGCTGATTCCTTCGCGATGCTCACACTGTCGAATGCCGACTTATCATTGCTAGAAGTGAGCTTGCTTATGTTAAAAATAGACTCTGTGTCATGGAGGTGGCAGACTGGCAACGCGTTGTTGATGGAGATTTAACTAACCTAAATTAATAGGC
Source organism: Berberis thunbergii (assembly GCA_003290165.1). NCBI lineage: Eukaryota > Viridiplantae > Streptophyta > Magnoliopsida > Ranunculales > Berberidaceae > Berberis > Berberis thunbergii. The sequence goes on along the minus strand of QNQO01006874.1, from coordinate 28,543 downwards.
TAATTTAACCCACTTGTAATAACCGCAAGTGCACGGTGCCTAACTGGTAGACAACGACAAGTACGGGTCGATCCCACGAGGAAGGTGGATGCAATTGAATTTCATAATTTAATTTAAACTAATTTAAAGGATAATGGGTTACAACATTTTTAAAACTAAACTAAAAATAAATTAAAAATAAGAGAAAAAAATAAAATAACAGAAAATGTGGATTTTATGGGCTTGGACTCACCAATGAATTAGCAAAAATTATTTAAATCTAAATTACTGAATTTAAAAACGAGAAGCTTTAGGGATGAGAATCCCTTGCTTACACAGAATATGTGATCGTTAAAATTCAATTAAATTAAATCATGTTTCTATCAAACATTAACAAAATATTTCAAGCAAAAGCAATTTATCAAAAACTTTCAGAAATAAATTGTAATTAACAATTAAGCACACAATTCAGTAAAATCAATCACAATAAGTTATACAACCTATTTAGTTTATCGCACAATCGATGTGGTGCTACTCAGCAGTTGGTTCGAACACGTATCCCGATAAAATGAAATACACAAGCTCTGTGGTAGTACAGAGAGAAACTGAGGGTGCAAATAACAAAAATTAGACTTCTGTTATTTCCCGCCCGAGCTACAGTGCTGCTACAGTAACAACCTTCGTCTCCAGCGCGACAGCGCCGCTCGCGGTGCTGTTCTTCGCTCCTCGCGACCGTCCCGTCCTCCAAATGATTCTAAAACCTGAAAAAGAGAAAAAAGGTGAGGAAACAATCGAGAGAAATGCGAAAAAAAAACAGAGAGAAATCGATAGGGGACTCCCCTGTTTTCGCTGTCGCGGTGGTCTATGCCGCCTGCTGAAGCGTCGCTTGCGACGGTGGTCGTGAGAGAGGGACGCAGGAAGGAGCTCGAGATGAAGAGAGGTCGAGAGAAGAGGAGGAACAGTGGTGGTGGCGAGGCGGAGGTCTGAAGCAAAACAGGGTGTCACTCCCCTGTTTCGTGGTGGTGGCGGTGCTCGGGTGATGGTGGCTGAGTGGACAGAGAGAGAGAGATGAAGAGATGAAGGGTAATGGTGTTGATGGCGAGGTGATGTTTTTAACGTGAAACAGGGTTGTCATGCCCCTGTTTCACGGTGATTAGTGGCGGTGGTGGCCTGTTTTGTGGTGTGCGGGGTGGCTGATGGTGGGAGGCGGAGCTTGGTAGTGATGGTTGTGTGGACAGGGGAGAGGAGCAGGGAGATGCTGGTGGCTCTGGTGTGATGAAAATCACGTTGTGAGGAAGAGGGTTTAATTTTCTGTAATTTTTCTTTTCCCTTCTCTTCCTCCCCTCTTTCTCACCCTATTCTCTTGTATTTATAGAAAGTGATCAAGATGAATATGGATGAGATGAGTGGATGATTCATCAATGAGGGTAGGATTGGGCTTGGCATTGGGTTTGGGTTTAGGTTATGGATTAGGTTATGAATTAGGTTTTGGGTTTAGGTTTGTGACCATATGCTTTATTCCACCGTTAGAATCGACTAATTGCCGTTCCTTAACTTGTCGCCTTGATATGATTTCATCGTTTACGCTCAAATTCCTACAAAGACATTAAAACGAAATAATTACTATAAATATAATAATTAAAACACTAACATATATAAATTGAGAGATATATTATGTAATAATTATGTGATTATCAATACTCCCAAACCTATATTGTGCTAGTCCTCGAGCAAAACAATAAAAAGAAAATCCCAACTCACTTTCGCAAGAATCATCGGTTGTACTTACCTTAAACGTGCAACAAGGCTTTAAACCCCTATATTACCTCTAGTGGACGAGTTATAGTCTCGTGAGGGTTTCCAGAAATGTTACCCACAAACATTACTGAATCAATCAAAACTTGGTCAAACAATGTTCATTTTAAAACTTTAAGAAATGCAAGAAACCAATAGTGTCATTTTAGTAAATCAACAAATTTCCAAATAATTTAATATTCTCCAAATATTAGAAAAAATTCACAATCATCTTCAACTCAATGTGTGTGTGTGGATAGTACTATCAACATAACTTTTCATTTCAGAGTAAAACAATGACTAAATCTCCTGTAGAAAGTTTGTTTTGACTTCAAACCTCTCATGTCACTCACAATAAAACACTCAGAGATTTGGTATTTCACTCAGTTTATATGTGAGGAAAAGAGTAAATAATGGAAAACAATCATCTCACATATAGTAATATGAAGAATGGATTTTTCAAGAATGGAATGAGCATGATCTCATGGACAGGAATATCAATTACTTTTGGGAATGTTGAATCAAACACCATAGGTCTTGGTTATTAAATCTCCACATCTACGAAACTAACCTTTACCTAAGATCAACTAGGACTTTGTTGGGTTGTAACGGGGCTTGGGTAATGGTTAATAAGGAATGTCAAAGGATTCTAACAAAAATTTCTAGGAATGTATACATCCATTAAACGAACAATTAGGGCTGTCAAGAATAAACCAATGTTGCGCACCATCAATTTTTTCTTCATTCTCACATCTTTATCCTCATTTAAGAATCATCATTTTTTTTCTTTCTTTTTTTCTTTTTCTTTTTTTTTCAACTTTTTTTTTTCTTTTTTTTTCATAGAGGATTTATGAAATATCTCATATTTTGCTCTTTAATGCCCTTTTGACACAAAGTATATTCATCTGTACACATTCCCAGAAAAGTTGAGTAAAAGTTAATGGATTAACAAATAAAAGTTATTTTAAGGCTCAAAAGGCTACAAAAAGGTTAATGTTATGGGTAAGTTAAAAGGCTAGTTAATGGTCTAAAGAAAAAATGCCTAGATCACTTCTTAAATTCGGGTCAGTATTATGACATCTTAATTGAATAAGCCAAGAAGTTCTAGTGTAATAATTCAATTTTGATGTCATTCCCAAAGCAATTGATCAGAAAAATGAGAATAATGAAATCATCAACGAGATAATACGGACTCAAGAAAAATCAGAGCTCATGTATAACCCTCAGAAAAATAGAAAGGTTCAAAACTTTCAGGATTAAGTCTCCACTATTATTCTAAGGTTTTCTAGCATATATTTCACTCATCAACTTCAAGTTATGCTAACATGGCTTATGGTGCAAGATAATTGAGTTGAAAAATCTCATGAACTAGATCTAACTTAAGGAGTATACTAAACTTTCAGTCTTTATCAATATACCAATATCACAAGTTAGCTTGCATTTTCTTGAGCATAAAACATTTAAAATCCATTTTCATACTCGTAAAAGACCAAGTTTTCTTGACAGAAAAACATTTTTTTTAAAGAATAGGAAAAGAAAACACTAAAAAATTCACCGACTCATGAACCCTACCCCCAAACATTGTCCTCAATGTTTAATAAAATAATTCTGACAAATGAATGAAGTAAGTACATGAGAGGAGGTTAGAACAGTATTACCGAGGGTCCGAGATGAAGATTTTACCAATTTTTACCAATTTCCAAGAAGTCATCCATCAATGAGGCTCACCAATATAAGAATCATGGAGTTTTCATTAGAAATTGATAAACTGTAGATTCGACACTAACAAAGAAAACTAAAAAAAAGGCAAGTTGTAAGTCAAAATTGTTATGGAGCTAACGAGTATGAGTGAAACACAACTAAATAGGGTACTCGAAAATCAATCCAGACTAACAGCAAAGACACACAACTAAAACTAGACTGCCTCCTAGGAGCGCTTGGTTTTCCGTCATCAGCCCGACAAATATTATTCCTAAAAAATGGTGTATCGAAAAGTGGAGAGGAAGAACATGACAAACACTTAGTCTATTGTCGTATATCAACAACCTGAACAGTTGAGGATCAGTCCACCCAAATATAGCAATCACATGGGGCACCAAATACACTAGGACATTCCAAAAGTGACCAGTAGACATACACAACAAATGATCCTTGCGTGCTCCAAAAAGGGAACATCCTATGTCTGGTTCCAAATCAGAAGATTGAATAATTTTCATAACAGGATGGTGAAAACTAAAATCCTCACTACAACACAAGGGATCGGTGAAAGTAGCCTTAGTAAATGGGAATGTGATGCAAGTAGATGAGACGATGGATATATCAGGTGGTACAGGTTCATCACATGAATCATATAGAGATATTGGTCTAGACAACTCATCACCTGAAAATGCATACCTGAGGGTGTTAGGTAATTGTTTAAGGTCAAGCTCAGGTGGCTCAACTGATGGGACTAGTTTTGACTCACTGAGGGTCTTCTTTCATCTTGGTCGGCCAGATGACATTTTCCCAGTTTGATATGTGTTTTTAGATATAGGTTCGGCTTGCTTTTAGGGTTGTGTATGGATTATACTCTTTCCTTATTACGCTTGTTATTCGTTCGTGATTAGGTCATGCCGATTGTGATTTCCTGGATTCCTGCTGGCTAGGCTTCGTGTGTCCATCACTTCGAAGTTTCTTTAAATGGTTGTTGTTCTCCCATGATCCACTATCTCGTTTTTTCATATTTTCTTTCTCGCTTTCTCGAATGGTTATCCCTCTCCTAGTCACAGTTTTTATTTTTTCGATGGAGATATGTTTCTGTGTTATTTTCAATGAAAGTTACAGCAGTCGTGTCATCGCTGCATCCATCAATCATTGTTAGCTCGTTGGTGAAACGAGTAACGTATTCTAGTGTTTTTTTTTGGCTTCTGTCATGTGCATAATGTAGTGGGGTTCTTTCCTCATCCGTTGACTTTCGATGAATCTGGTAATGAAAGCAGTGGCTAAGGCCTGAAAATAATCTATTGACCTCGATGGCAGGTTGTTGAACCAGTTCATTGTTGTGGATGTGAGGCTGGTTGGGAACATTCTGCACAGGATTGACTCTATGGTTTCTTTTAGAGCCATCATGTGGTGCAAATGTCTTAGGTGATCAGTCGGGTCAATGGTACCACCGTGCACTTCGAACTTTGGTGGAATGAATTTATTCGACATTGTTTACACTTCGAACTTCGGTGGAATGAATTTTTTCGGCATTGTCTTCTTTGAGAGTCCCTCAGAGAATGGTGGGTTTGGCCAACTCGTATAGTACGTTGGGATCCGTGATTCTGATCCTAAACGGAATCTCAGCAACTGATTCTGCCGCATTTTATCTCGGTTGAGTTTGATGTTCTCGACGTTTTCCTGTTGGTGTTCCGCTAAGGCTTCATCACTCCCTTGAGTTTGGATAGTGGAATTTTGTTGAGGCGATGTTGGAGTAAGGTCGGCTGGTTGAATGCGTTCCTGGGTGATTTTTTTCAGCATTTTGTCATGTATTTCATCTGGGCCACGAGCAAGTCTACCCAAGGATCTGTGACAGCTCCGACGGTTGTCTAGTTGTCTTAACTATTGCGTGTAACAGATCCGCATTCTCGAATGTTATTGGTTAAGTATTTCGGGTGCATCCTCTCCTCGAGCCGGTAGCAACGTGTTAGTAGGAGAGTTGTCGTGATCATTACTGGATTGAGGTCTGTAGATTGCATTATTCATTATGATGGCTTCTCCGATCTTTTGTTAGGTTGTGGTGAGCTTTGTGACGTGTGTTTTGTTTTAGAAAAGGAAACTCGCCGTTTCGCACAGACGATGCCAAACTGATGCGTAAAAAAATCGTCCTCCTGTGAGTTTGACCTGCAAAACTACTGTTAGACTGCCAATGACCACCTTTTTGGTGGTCAAAGGCATTCTGATGCTTAAGTCAATAACTCTGTTGGAAGAATGAAGCAAATCTGGACAAAACTTAGTTAAAGTTGCATACCTTTGTAGAATGTTTCTTTTACCTTTTATAATGGTCGTAGTTAACACTATGTGTGACTTAAGCATGTGAGGCGCAACGGAAATAAATGTTTCTAATAGTCTCCTCCTTAATGGAGATGCGTTCGTGGAGGAGTAGGTCCCTCAACGACTCTTCTTGTTGCAACGTTCTTCTTTTTTATGAGAGAACATGTATCGAGTCTGAATTTGAGTTTTGATTCGTTTGGGCCTGGATTCAAATTCTGTTTACACCTTCTTGAAAGTGGGCCTAGTCTGGGCGTCTATGATTGACCTTAATCCTTCGAGGCTTTATGAGCTGGCCTAATGGATCAGGCGTTGTATTCTCGTGATGAGACTTTATACCACTTGTACGGGCGTGATGATTAGTCTTTTTTTTTTTTATGTATCATCACCTTGTTTCCTTTCTTATCTTTAATAAGAGCAAGTCTAGGGAGCCAGGACCGGTGTGCCATATCTGCGCCAGACCTAGCTCTCTACCATTTCACATTCTCGAGATGCGAGATTATGCACATCTCAATAATGTTGAATGGTAGAGAGCTATGTCTGGCACAGAACTGGCGCACTAGGCCTAACTCTCTAGAATTGGGGCTTTAATAAAATTGTTCGTGTTTGGCCAAAATAATACAATAAATTTTTGGGGCTTTATATATCAAAACTTTCTTGATCACCATTTATCACCATGTAAAGTGAATTTCTTTATATTGATTTTCATATAAAATACAATAAGTTTTGATAAGAAAGTCCACACTATTACTAAAGAGCTATTTGTATCGATGAAAATTATGAATATATGTAGTCAAGAGTTGGATCATATTACGGTTATTACCATAGAACGTAGGGATTCGGTCTCAATTATAAATGATGACATCTTTGCCATTTTACGCCCTAGCTTAATTTGCTATCATGACCCGTTGGGCCTTTCAAATTTCAAGTCTCCATCCCATGGGCTTTATTTACCGGTCAGAGAAGCCAATCCATGAGTCCATCCAAAATAAGCCCTCTAAAGATCATGAATTTACATTAGATATACCTTACCACTTTGTCTTAATAGAAAATAATTTGGTGGGGAAAGATTCTTAGATCGTACATAATATTTTTTTTTCATTTTGCAGGAATTGTTACATTTTAATATTTCTTGGTGGGAAAGTAGAAACTTCGGGTCTGTTTGGTTGGCAATTTTCTGAGGTAAAATGAATCCAATTCCCAAGTCAAGTGGCTTTTTTTTTTTTTTTTTGGTTACACGAAAAGATTTATGCACATGACTAGTTTTCTCATCTCACATGAGAATCTAAAATCTTTGACTCCCCCTCAAAAATGAATTCCGCCTCAACCATGTTAATTCCCATATTTATTTTCCATCCATTAAACAGACTCTTAGGGTGTGTTTAGTTGCATGAAATTCTATGTCATGAGACTTTCATTATCATCATTGATTATAAAATCAAATGGTGATAAAATGATAGATGTGAAATAATACATCAATTTAACTTAAAATATAAGAAAATTCTTGTGAATTGTCGTGGCATAAAATTTCATGCAACCAAACACATCTTTAAAGTTGGTGAATAAAAATGTCACATTCAAATAAGGAGCATATGACACCAAATCTGAAACACTACTATACTCCTTTACACGTCCCTACCTAATTTGGATGCCGATATATAACTTTAACACAAATTCTAAATGTCGAGGAAGTGAGCGAGGGGAGGGAGGTGGCGGGGTGGGGATCGTTCACCTCCCTTGAGATGTGTGCCATCTTTTTTAACGCGCGCATTTCAATGGAGTGAACGGTCCCCATCTCGCCACCTCCCTCCCCTCGCTCATTTCCTCGCCATTTAGAATAACTCTATCTTTAATTTCCACTGTACTTCACTCTCACATCTCTAATAGCACTAAGATTGTTTAGTGCTCATTAGGTCCACTGATCCTTGTCGTTCCATGACCGTACTTCCATATTCTCTATCCCTTAATCATCACTCATCAATCATTAGTACAAGACACTTAAAAATGACACATTTCAATAGTAAAGCAATGTGTTTTCTTCCCTAAATAATTGTACATCATGAAAAATCATAAATTCCACTCGAAGTATTATTTATAACGTAAAATTATGTAACTCTTTATCTAAGATATTTAACTTCTATGCGTCATCAAATTACTATTTGTGCATCATACGATCGAAACAGTTTAAGGTTCTGTTTGGTTAACCTTGTTATGGTTTTATGCATCATCAAATTCATTTACCTTATTATACAAATTTTCGCTATTTAGTTGTCTATATACTAATAGGAAATTGATTCTTCGTATGACTATTTTACCACTAATCAATATAATTCAAGTCCAAAGAGAAGTCTCAAAATTAGATTTACGAAAATGATTTCAATTTTCATGTTTATTTTCTGCAATCATCCAGACCCTAAAACATTTCACACCCAAACCGCGATAATCCAATTGGCTACCTTGAGCCCAAACCATGAACGGGCCTTCATTTTGAATTGATTATCTCGGCCCAGCCCGACCGAAACCATCAGGCCTGTCCCCACAGAAGCCACAAAATTGGTCATGTCAATGTTATCAATCTCAATTGGGTCCACACAGATGAAACTAGTTTATCATCATGTGGATGACCACTTGAAAATATTTGTAATCATACAAAACATCAAACTTCACATTATTAACACATAAGCTTTTGGAACAATGTGGAGGAAGATGGTATGGTATGGTATGGTATAGTATATTATATCTACATGCATAGAAACCATGTTTTGTCTTTCTACGCGGGGAGAGAGCATTGATTAGTGTCTGAAGAGGGTGTTCAATCGAGTAGATTTTTTCTTTGTTTTGACGCCCGCGTTGTTGTGTTTCTAATGTCAAAAAGTAGATCTAGCCTAATCATGGTGATAAAATCTGTATATTTGGACAATCATTTAATCTATTGCAATTTGAGTTAGGTTAGAGAATTAAGTTTATGCAATTAGATTCTCCTATCAGGATGATGTGGCATCATTAGATGGAATTTTTTACAACCTTGAGAAGTGCATAAACACTTTAGAGATTTCATTACTCTTTTGATATCACGCCACGTCACTCTGATTGCATTGCAAATTATAAAAGTATGGAATCGATCAGAGTATTATTGTGTAAACACTTGACTCATATATAGAATTCAACATGATACAATGTGTGTGTCAAATAATAAGTCATGAATTTTCCTAGCACATCACTTGGATTGAGAATTTAAGATCATTTTCTTTTTGATAAAACATTATAAATTAATATAACTAGGAAATGTCATAATGTCCTTGGCCCACTAGAGCAGCCAACTTGTGAGCTTCTGAATTGAGGTCTCTCCTAATATATTTAAAGTGTCAATTTGAAAGCAAAAGAAAAACTAAATAGTACAAAAAAAGTGAACGCCAAGCCCAATCCAAAACAAAAGTCGCGTTGATGTCCTCCGAGAACAACACCTCCAGCAAGTTAACATAATCTCCAAAAATAAAACCAATTTTCCACTTCTGGCCCTAGATCAACAAAAATGTTGCCTCTCCTGCAAAGAATCAATTATCGTGCTATCCAAAACCTTTTCCCAAATCATACGAACAACTGAAGCAATAATATTTTCTTTTAGAACCGTTGTAATTACGCCAAATATCACCCTATTTAGCATGGTAAAATAAGCATATATCAAAGTTAACAATATCAAGAAACTAGAAGTCACAACTGACTTGGCCACTGTCTTTGATTATCTAATGAAGGACAAAAGAGTAGCATGGGATCTTAGACACATATTGCGCAGAATTAAATACATGCTTAGCTCACTGTAAAACTATAAAGTCAGTCATGCTTATAGAGAAACTATCAGAGTTGCGGATCAGTTAGCTCGCTTGCTTCCTAATAATGTTTTTATGGAAGTTATACCAAGTTCATTTGCCGAGGACTTGAAGAAGATTGTGTATGAAGATAGAATAGGCATGACATACTTGAGAATGTAACAATCATATATTTCAAGTTCAGGAATCCTAAATAACCCTGCTCGCTTTTAAAAATAAATAAATTTAACAATCACTGTATCAAGATCCAATATCAAGAGGAAAACAAGGTGAGAAGAGAGACGGAGGTTACGACTATTAGTGCTAGCAAATCCAAGTTGAGCTTTGATGAGATCAATTCTACCAGCTATACGAGCTGTAAATGGGCCTAAAACATGGTGAGTAGAGAGGAGTGGAGAGTGGGGATTGATGGCCCGTCTGGCCGACCTGAAGATTAGAGAAATTGATTTCGGAGTGAATTCAGAAACAACTGAATTTTACCTGAACCATTGAAAAAACCAGGAAGACCAGATATAGTGATTGCCTAGATATAGTGATTGTTAACTCAAATAAACTTGTCATTTAATATCATTAAAACTTGTCAACACAAATCATCATCATCAAAGCCCATTCCCGAGATTTTCGGGGTCGGCTACATGAATTTTGGTTCTCCAAGCAATGCGATCTTCCCACATTTTCTCACATAATCCAAGCTCAATGATATCGTCATTCACCGTCTTCATCCAAGTTTTCAACGGTCGTCCCCTCCGTCTACACCCTTCATTAACTTGCCAATCTAAACATTTTCTAATTGGCGTCGTGCTTAGTTTCCTCCGCACATGACCAAACCAAGTTAAACGTCGTTCTCTAATTTTTCCTCTATGGACGTTACACCTAAGTATCTCATAATTATTTCATTTCTAATTTTATCCTTACGAGTTTTACCACACATCCACCTTAACATACGCATTTCTGCTACTGCCATCCTATGCGTATGTTGTCCCGTAGTAGCCCAACATTCTAAACCGTATAGCATGACTGGTTGAACAATGGTCTTATAACATTTCTCTTTTAGTCTTACAGACATCCTTCTATCGCACAATACAAATAAACTACAGAAATTATTTATGTCGGAGCCTATTATAAAATTGGAGATTGGGTGATGAAATGCATAGAAATGGGTGAGGCCACTAGACATAATGCCAATACCCATGTGTTTTGACGGTCGTGTTGTTGTGTTCCTTTTTTTTTTTTTTTTTTTTTTTTTTTTTTTTTCATGAAGGAGGGTAGTTCCTTGTATACTCCCTCAAGGTAGGGTTGTATCTTACACAATGCCTATACCCATGTGGACGTAATGAGGTAAGTTACAAATCACGAATTTCTTTTAGCATTAACTTCCAATTATAATATATCGCTGGATAACAATTAATGAGTTGTACGTCATTAATAGTTATTAAATAACAATTAATGAGTTGTATAGTCATTTGTAGGGCTGGGCAAGTACGGGTAACCGATCCAAAAACTAAAAATCGAAAATCGACCCTAAAAATTCGAGCCCGTGTTTATGAGACCGAAATCGGACCGAGTTGACCGGATAACCGAGGTCCCGGTTAACTGAATTATGGATCGGTTTCGGGCCGGTCTCGGTCCTGAGAGCAAAAAATATATATACAGTAAAAAAAAAATACTAATCATTGTACAATAAAAAAATACAGTACAAAAATTACAAAAAAAAAACAATAGAACAAATTAAAAAAAAATTTACAAAAAAACCATTCATTCATCGTAATCAGATTTGATATGATCAAAGATCAGATCTAATCAAGATCTGAAATCAGATCAAATCTGAGATCAGATGTGGTCGATGCTTCGCTGTGAGAGGGAGAGGAGCGATCGATGCTTCGCTGTGAGCTGAGAGGGAGAGGAGAGGGAGGCGGTCGAGTCGATGATTCGCTGTGAGAGGGAGAGGATAGGGAGGCGACGGTCGATGCTTTGCGGAGGGACTTTGTTGTGAGAGGGAGAGGAAGCTGTGAGAGGAAGAGGAAAGGGAGAGGTGAGGGAGGGAGGGACTTTGCTGTGAGAGGGAAAGGGAGGAGGCGGTCGATGGGTTTCCTAACCTATTTAACCTATTTTAAGTTAGCTATTTAAAATGGGTAGGGCAGGTTAACTGACCGGCTTCAGAAATGGAAATCGAGGCCCGAACCAGAAACTTCGAGTCGAGCCAGGCTTTTACAATCGAATTTTTTTAATTAATTATAACCAATCCGAACCGACCCGATCGATCCGGTTGTCGGTTCGGTCCGGGTTTTCGGTCCTAAATGCCCACCCCTAGTCATTTGTACAATCATAATGCATCCTGTATCGAATTATATGCGCGTTAATATGTTGTACTAAAATTCCATAATGCTATGACTAAATTATTTAATCACTCAATCTCACTTTACAAAACTTCATTAAGTTCATTACTTATTTTCAAATAACATCACAGAGATTGTGATGGATGCATACAGCTACCAAAATTTAGCAACACCAAAATCCGTGTCTTTTCTTTTTCATGATCTTATCAATTCGTACCGAGCTTTTCTATGTGTCGAGGAAAGGGCGAGGAAACCAGCGAGGTTTTTGAGGTGGCGGGGGTGAACCGATCACCCCCCTCGAGATGCGCGCGCGGAATATATCTCGAGGGGGGTGAACGGTTCACCCCCCGCCACCTCAAAAACCTCGCTGGTTTCCTCGCTCTTTCCCTCGACATTTAGAATTTCGCATTCGTACCTAGTGGTCATGGGCTACTTGAGGTAACAGCCTATTCTACGTGTCGCCGAAACTATCAACCAGTGCAGCAAACTTGAAGCCTATAACAACATCAGGTGCAAAGATTCTGTTGTGGACAACAACCCAAAAGAAAAACTGAGACACTTTTCTTCCTCACGCTCTCTCTTCTTTATTATTATTTAATTTAATTAAAGCAAGCAGCAATGCTTTAATAGAGAGCGAGAGAGAGGAACAAAGCATATACACTCAGCTGAGCTCACCTTTAGAGCTAGAGCTGCTGTTACTGGTGCAATGTGGATGTCATGGAGAACCAACTTGTTAGTGATTTTGGTTTCGATGCTTTCATGGCTTACTTCATCAGTTACAGCCTCTGTGACTTATGACAGTAAGGCCATTGTCATCAATGGGCAAAGAAGAGTTCTTATTTCTGGGTCCATTCACTACCCCAGAAGTGTCCCTGAGGTACTCATCCAAATTTACTTGATGGGTATTTTTTATTTGTTCTTTTTTGTGAGATTTTGGGCAATGGGTGTCTCTGCTTGTTTTGGCAAATATGTCTGATGTTTGTTGAAGTGGGTATTTCTATTTGCTTTGTTCTATTTTATCAGTTTTTTTTTTTTTGGTTCTGTTTATTGACTGAATATTTTGTGATTTATTAGCTTATGTTTGCTGGTTGCAGATGTGGCCAGATCTTATTCAGAAGGCCAAAGATGGAGGTCTTGATGTAATCCAGACCTATGTTTTCTGGAATGGGCATGAGCCTTCTCAAGGACAAGTACTGAATCATTACCAATGATCATTTACTTTTTCTCATCCTTTTTTTATTTTTTATATTGGAGAATAATTAATGGGTTTTCACTGTATCAGTACTATTTTGAAGGGAGGTATGATCTGGTTAAGTTTATCAAGCTGGTGAAGGAAGCTGGACTTTATGTTCATCTCAGGATTGGTCCCTATGTTTGTGCTGAATGGAACTTTGGGTAAAGAAACATTTTTTTTTTAATTGTTTTCATTAAAGTGTCTATTTTTTTTTAGAGTTTGGAATAATGTCTTTGATGTTATGCAATCTGTTTTTTCCCCAATTCAGGGGTTTCCCAGTTTGGCTCAAGTACATTCCTGGTATTAGTTTTAGGACAGACAATGAACCTTTCAAGGTAAAAATTATTTACGATTTTTCATGTGAAGAAACAAATTCAACTTGTTTGGTTTTATTCACTAGATATGTTGATTCACTTTCATCTTTCAATGATCAAATACTAGGCTGAAATGGAAAAAATTTACAAAACTGATTGTGAAACTAATGAAGGCAGAGGAGTTGTTTGAATCTCAGGGAGGTCCGATAATTCTCTCGCAGGTAAACAGATTGACTCACTAACTAGTCATTCTCTCTTGTTTCTTGACATAAGTTCTTTGGTTGAAATAATAAAATTCACAATCTATTTTGAAGTACTAAACCAAACTTATTGAGAAGCTTCTTAATCCCTCTTATTCAATGTGTATTATAGATAGAGAATGAGTATGGGCCTATGGAGTATGAGATTGGTGACCCCGGCAAGGTTTATACAGAATATGCGGCCAAAATGGCGGTGGGCCTTGACACTGGAGTCCCATGGGTCATGTGCAAGCAAGACGATGCTCCCGATCCAATAGTGAGCACCTGCACACTCTTACTTCTTCACAATTATCTTCCAATTTTTGTGTCTTTTTCTGTAACCTTTCTTTGTGATTCTTATATTATGCATTCCCTATATTCGTGGTGGGGTTGTTATCTACATTGTCTTCTTCAGTTTTTTCGGTGTTCATGAATGAACTATAATAATTTATTTCATTGGCACATGGCTTAGCTTTTTTTTTCTTGGGTCCATTTATCTGTTACATTCTGTCTTATTTAAATTCCCTACCCAATAGATATTGTTATGCCTGTGCTTCCTTGTACATGATAAAACATGTAGACAAAGTTACTAGGAAAGTTGTTTCGTTCGACTACTTAGCTTTTCTGTTAAGAGTTTTTTTTTTTTTTTCCTCAGTTCTACTTATTGACTTTGTAACAGATAAACACCTGCAATGGTTTCTATTGCGACCGGTTCTCTCCGAACAAGGCTTATAAACCCAAGATGTGGACAGAAGCTTGGACTGGATGGTATGATGTTTAAAGTCTTGACATGAATTTTGTCTGACCCATTTAAATAAATAGAAAAGGAAGTTGGTAACTTAAAGAGGGGTCACTTACCTAAAAGGATACTCCCTTCGTTATATTGACAGGTTTACAGAGTTTGGTGGTGCAATTCCTCATCGACCAGCAGAAGATCTGGCATTTTCAGTTGCTAAGTTTATACAAAAAGGTGGATCATTCATTAATTATTATATGGTAAGCTGTTTTCCTTGTTATATATACTAGTAACCTTGGTCCGATTTTAACACACTGATCAAATAACCGTTGAAATATCCTTTTCGTTTCAGTACCATGGGGGAACAAATTTCGGCAGGACAGCAGGTGGCCCTTTTATTGCCACTAGCTACGATTACGATGCACCCCTTGATGAATACGGTGTGTATTGGGAGTTACCATATTCAATGGAGTATATTCCTGAACTTTTGTTTTCCAGTATGTAGTCTGAGAACTGATAATTAACACTACTACCAGACTTGGCAAATCATCACTATTTGATACAATCACATAGTATCTTTTGACCTTGAAATGGTCCAGGGGGTTTATTATGAACATGTCAGAGAATTTTGGCTGGATACGTGGCTATATTTCTCATTCATCAAAATGATGTGTACCTAAGTTCCAATTATTGTAGCAGCTAGGGCAGCAAATATGTCAAGAGTCCCATGCCGTATGTCATATAATCTATATACGACTCATTTGCAGCCATGTTTTTATGTTTTACTTACACCATCATAGTATCTAAAGTTTTAAACTTTCAGTTACCTACCAGTTTTCTAGTTTTCGATAATGGTTCCCGATTCTAACATCCAAACTGTTCTATCTTTATAAGTTCAGTTATACTTTAATTCCTGCTCTTCTTTAAATGGCTAAGCAATTTCTTGATCTAACATAGCTTCCAATGAGTTAGCCATGACTAAGCATGTTCTGATCACATGTCTTATTTCATGTATGTAGGGCTGCTAAGGCAACCCAAATGGGGACATTTGAGAGATTTGCATAGGGCCGTCAAGCTATGCGAACCAGCTTTAGTTTCTGGAGATCCTACAGTGATGTCACTTGGGAATTATCAAGAGGTTCATAACTTCACCATAATGTTGATAATGCTTGGCTATAGTTTCATGACCAACCTGAATTGTTTTTCATCTGTTGGTCAGGCTCATGTTTTCAACTATAAAGCGGGAGGTTGTGCTGCATTCCTTGCAAACTACAATTCAGAATCTTTTGCAAAAGTGGCTTTCAGGGACAGGCATTACGACCTGCCTCCTTGGTCAATCAGCATTCTTCCTGATTGTAGAAATACCGTCTTCAACACTGCAAGGGTGATTATCATTTTACTTGTTTTGTATTTCATATTTGAAAATGGTGCTCAGTGCAAATGTGCAATCACTATATCTACGAGTCACCGGTCTTATTTTGCTATCTGATCCGACTAAAATAAGAAAACATTCTCTCTTATGCATTAGGTTAATTTTTCCAGAATGAAATTTGTTCATGAGATCCATATCTGTAAACAGGTTGGCTCTCAAAAATCCCAGATGATAATGGAGCCAGTGCGGAAAGGGTTCTCTTGGCAGTCATACAATGAAGAGGCTGTCTCTTATGATGACAAGTCAAATATAGCGATTGGGTTGTTGGAGCAGATAAATATAACCAGAGATACCTCAGATTATTTGTGGTATTCAACAGAGTAGTAGTCACACGTCTTTAAATTACAATGATAAAGATGGCAGTGATCCTGAAAACAAAATTTGCTATACCATTTTGATCGAACTTACATCTTTGTTGGTCATAACTTAAGAGTGTTGAAATGTTCATGACTGCATATTTAATTGAAAATGAAGTTAGAACAAATGCTAGATAAACAGATGAAGAGAAAATCATTTTCAAAATGAAACATCAAAAGCTAGTTAAAATGAGCAATTTAGAAGGAAGAGCTTTCTTTTACTTGATTGAGTCCCTATGGTTGGATGTTTACAGTTGGATCCCCAGCTCCCATGATTGAACATTTATTTGCTCCAAAGAAAGTAGTTCTCCAAATATAGCTCATATGAGGCTTTTATTGCATCATAAAACTTATCAATAAGATGAGAAAATAGAAGCTGTAGATTATTGAATTAAATAGACAAACGGCTTTCCACACGTATGCTCATACAAGGTTGATTAACTCTAAAATACCCAGGCTACCAAAACACTTTGTTTTGATCAGTGAGCCAACTTGTGGTAATTGGTCGTATAAGTGAAACCCTCATCTAGCTTCATTCCTGTGGCTCCAATCAACTTGACCAATTCCTTGAGATTTTCACCTGTAATATTTGAGCTTTCAAACTGTTAAAGATTAGTAAGCTCCATCTGCAAATATATGTTGAAGACTGTCATAGTAATTCACAAAAGTCGTTACATATTGCAATATGCCACTGGAAAAAAGGCACCTTATTCCATCCACTTGACATAGACAAACATATACTAGAAGTCTGATCAAACCTCTATTCATCTGATGTCTCAGCTCTTATATGCATATAGGGTGGATTTGAGTTTGAACCTGATTGTTGTTGTTGTGTACTCCTTACCTGGGAATGATTTAGTTGCTCTTGATATTCAGTGTCAGGATAGATCCAGATGAACAATTCTTGAAAACTGGCCAGTATCCAGTACTCACAGTACAATCAGCTGGTCATGCTTTGCATGTTTTTGTTAATGGCCAGTTATCAGGTAAGGCAGGCTCCCCGGAGGATAAGTGAGAAAAAAAATGATTAAGGCTTTCTGAAATACCTCAAAAGTGTTTTTATCTTTTTAATCGTTCATGTGTATTATTGATCAGGATCTGTCTATGGGAGTTTGGAGAATCCCAAACTGACATCAAACAGTGGTGTGAAGCTAACAGATGGCATTAACAAAATTGCACTTCTAAGCATAGCTGTTGGTCTTCCGGTTTGTTTTCTCTCCATTTATCACTCTTGTTCTGCAAATTATGTGAAGCATCAAGTGGTATGCAATTGTCGCTTTCTTACAACTCTACTCTTCTGGTTGTTAGAATGTTGGCCCACATTTTGAGACATGGAATGCTGGCGTTCTTGGCCCTGTCATGTTGAATGGTCTCAATGAGGGGAAGACGAGATTTGTCATGGCAAAAATGGGCGTATAAGGTATACATTTGAACTATTGTACTCTATTGATTTACAGTGGACCATTAAAACCCAAATTAGAATTCAGCTTTTCATATGTTTTGTGTAGGTTGGTTTAGAAGGCGAAGTTTTAAGTCTCCATTCTCTTGCTGGAAGTTCTTCCGTAGAGTGGGTAGAAGGATCTTTACTGGCTGAAAATCAACCACTGACATGGTACAAGGTTAGGAATGCAAAACCTTAATTGAGGCCCCAGAACTTAAAATATGGTGTTATATAATACCCGTCAATTTACACTGGACTAACATGACAACCTTTTCTATGTTTTGTTTGCTTTTAGACTGTTTTCAATCCACCGGCTGGGGATGATCCCTTGGCTTTAGATATGGATACTATGAGTAAGGGTCAGGTATGGATAAATGGACGGAACATTGGCCGTTACTGGCCTGCATACAAAGCATCTGGTACTTGTGGTAATTGTAATTATATGGGAGAATTTCATGAGAAGAAATGCCTAACAATTGTGGAGATGCCTCCCAAAGATGGTGAGTATGATGTTTATATCATAAGTTTTACTTGTTATGCTAACCGTGAATTGATCAATTACTATCAATCTCAGGTATCATGTTCCCCGTTCATGGCTGAACCCAACCGGTAACCTTTTGGTTGTTTTTGAAGAATGGGGTGGTGACCCAAAAGGAATTACTTTAGTCAGAAGAGCAGTCCAAAGCGTTTGTGCCGATATTTTTGAGGGGCAGCCATCACTGTTAAATTATCAGAGAGAAGCCTCTGGCAGAATTGAACCTATAAGGCCTAAAGCCCATCTTCGTTGCTCCCCTGGTCAGAAAATCTCATCAATAAAGTTTGCTAGCTTTGGAACTCCGCAAGGAATCTGTGGAAGCTTCAGCGAGGGGAAATGTCATGCCCACAAGTCATATAATGCTTTTGAAAAGGTATGACAAAATGCATTTCTACTTTTTTTTTTTTTTTTTCTTCTGGTTTTTATTAAAACAAATGCATCTCTAGGAAGATAGCAGTTGTATATACATTTCAATGAGGTAATCCGGTCTTTGGCCCCTTTAGGCCAAATCTGATTAATTCCCAGCTATATTACTTGAACCTTTTATGAGTTAAATCTGAGAGACTGACTCACCCAACTCATGACCTCTTTTCAGACACCAAAAAGATTAGTGTTTCGCCACATATGTTTCATTCAAATGTAACCGTCAGCACCTATATTTGCCCTGGGTGCTTACTTTTATCTAACTGCAGTTACATCTTTTTATCTGAAAATTTTAGCAAAATTAACACAAATGGGTTACTTGCAGAGGTGCGTCGGGCAGGAAGCTTGTTCAGTAAGTGTAGCTCCGGAGGTTTTGGTGGTGATCCATGTCCAAATGTCATGAAGAAGCTATCAGTTGAAGCCATCTGCAGTTAATGTTGGTAACATCCATAATCTACCAAGATTTGACAGAATCAATTACTGTCTCAGTCCCCATTAACACAGCATTTCAAATTCTCAGTAATTTACCATACACTTCCATGATCATCAAAGCTATATAGGCCATGAAAGATGAGTTGGACTAGTTACTACATGTACATAGAGAAGGTTCTGCTCGTAAGAACAGAACCTTAGTGCGAGGAGATCAAAAGATTTGGGAGATAGGACTTGACGTACCTGGATTTTTTCCATCTATGTACATGCAAAAGTTTTATTTCATTGGAAATGTTCCAGGCAAGTTGTTGGCTTGCAAGGATGAACTGTAATTTATTGTAATCCAAACTTCCTTTTCTACAGGAAGTAATTAAGGATAAAGCATTCAGTAATGAGCTCAGTCCAATCTTTGGACAGCTTGCTCTGCAAAGTGTATTACTTAAACCTTTGAAGAATTACTGTCTATCTACCAAATGGCCTCTTTTTGCATGTGTTTCTTCGAGTAAGAATATAAAGTAATTCTGTGGCAATCCAACTTGGAATCACAGTTGTGTGAATTTCTAGGCTGGTACATATATGTTTCATGACAATCAAGCTGATCAAGCCCATCGAAAATGGAGGCATGAGATTCTATACGAGTAAACTTACAGAAGGAATGTCTTTGACATGCACATGCGAGTCTAATCTAGTGTCTAGTTATGGCCAATCTGAGATCATATGATCTCCCAAATGTCCATATCGAGCATGTCTCAATTTGATTGTTGCTTGTGGAACTTTCAAGCCAGCAAAAGTTCCATACAGTTTTTCATCTTCAATGTTCCATGGTTCAAATCTTGATTGGAAACATAAAAAGAATCACTCAATAAAAAGCAGACTAAACCATCCACTGTAGCATTCTCACCTTCCACATGTAACAAACTGCAAACACTTAAATCTATCTCTTGGAACAGTTTACCATAACAAGTGCCCTTTTAAAACACGTAGTTTTCTAATAACATAGATACATGTGTAACTAAGCATTAAGAAGATCAATTTAGTAAACAAAGAAAGTAAAATATACACAGTTACATCATTGCATTGAATGAGTATCAAAATGAGAAGAATCCAGGATGGATGGATCGAACCATAGTCGATCATCAGAGAAGTCAAGCATGTCCATCTCATCATCATTGTCACAAAGCATGAACATATCAGGAGAAGCTGTAGCAGAGATCGAATCATCAAACACACCATCGAGCTCCTCGTCAAGAACAACAACTGATAGCGATGATGCATTGTCCATCTTCCTCTTCTTGTTCAGTTCTTGAATTCTTTCTTGTGTAAATCGCTTCCTAGCCTCTTCATCCCCTCCTCGCCCAAACCCAACTTCCTTTGATTGCTCTGACAACTTTCTAATCTCCCCATTAGGAGAAACAAGCCAGCGATGTTGAGCAGCGGTAATGGTTATTTGCGCACCACATAGTATACATAGCTCAACAACTTTCTTGAAAAGACCCTTCTCTCGTTTAGAAAACCTAACTGATGCTTCTTTCCTTAATCTTGATCTTGACGACAATGGCGGAGACATAATGAACCGATGGGGGGAAGACAGAAAGAGTGGTGAGAGGAGTTTTCGTTCGTTTGCAGTGTTTGATCGCAAAAGGAACGAAGAAGAAGTAGCAAATATAAAAGAAAAACAAAAAACAGAGGAGATATAAAACAGAGCGAAGAAGCCAACTTATTGTTTGCGAAAGGGGATTTATAGTGATTGAATTTGAAATAACTAACGGTAAGGAAACGAGACTGAAAGAGGATACACAACAAATAGAAAGTTTTAAAATTCAAATTAAGCTTCCCACACCTAATTACTAACTCTCTGCCCCCAAGTCCTAATTTGGCATTATAGCTACTGTTAAATGAATTTCACGGACCTTTACATTTTTTGATTCAAATGCCGTAAGAGTTTTTTTTTTTTTGGGTGCATCCGCAATCGATCCAAACTTCAGTCGACATTACTGTTTCAAGAAAAAATAATGCAACTCAATCGACCAAATTTTTGAAAGAATGCCAAATTGCCCTTAGCTATAGAGGTCATTATGAAATGCCCCCCCACATATAGCATTTTCTAGGCAACGATTTTTAGCTGTGCTAAAACTCTGGGATGTCAGTTTCGGAAGCTCTATATAGTTAATTTGATCGGTATGGTTTTGCCAAAATCAGTAAGTGAAGTACTTGTGTAATCCTAGATATGCTGGTGTGCCAATAAATACCATGACAGTTAGAGTAGTTATTTTTATTGCTACCAATAAGGCCAAGCTGGTGTATGGTGTGTTTGGGATGATAATGAATGTCAGATCAGTTTTGCATGTAAACTTTAGGAATTTGGATTTTGTCTTGGAAGCCTACCAAGGTAATCTGATCAACCATAATTTCTCCATATTATCATTCAAGGAATGGAACTGGAAGTCCTCACCCTCTCAATGCGCAATCTTTACTAATGTGACTCATAACCTGTTCAATCTCTTGGTGAGATCCTATTACTGTCACACTCAGACTACTGGAAATGGGAGTTATTGTAGCTTATCTACAAAACTGAGCCTGCTCACAGGCACTTGATAAGCTGGTATATTTGGAAGATCTCTAATAGAGCCATTGCCATCACCAGCTCGATTAACCACACTATTCCTATCCTTTTCAAACAAGAAGGTACATCTCAATTGACCCGTTCCCTCCATTTATATCTTGCTAAAACCTACATACCAGTGTATGATACAAGCCATGCTTGGCTACAATTCAGACATGCTCTTCCCATCTCGAGAATGTTCATGGCGAAGCACAACATGTCAGGTCCAACTGGTTCAGACATTAATTCTGAAAGACCATAAATACACTGTGTGGACTTCATGGGATTGAATGCTACAATTAACCCATTAATTTGATAATAAACATAAAAGATTAGTCCATATAAGTATAAAATTGTTGTGATTGACTAACTAGGCAGTGCCTCAAAGCAAGGCCTACAGTTAAAACTACCTTCCATGATCAGTCTGACCCTTTTTTTGTTTCCAATATTGTGCATTTTTGCTGTTGGAAGCCTTCGATGGTATCCTGTTTCACATTAGATCTACTGAAGATGCTCTTAACTCCCATGGCAAAAATGTATAACAGGATGTACAGTGGGTCTCTTATAACATTCGTTATACAATCAAACACCACCAACAGCAAACGATGTATAAAATTTAGGTCCGACAACCTTTTAGGCCTACTCAACCCCCACCTTCGGTCCTACCCCATTCTCATTCTTCTCCAAAAATAAATTAATTTTTAATCTTATAGAGAACTTAATTACATTCTGAGAGTCATGTTATGAACTTTAGGTTGATGATATTGCCTTAAACAAGCTATTAACAATCATATAACTGACAAATAAATCCAATAAGACAATGGAAAGGTTGTCAGCTATGAGCATCTTCGAAAATGGATTTCCCATCAGAATCGATGTATCAACATTTACTTGAGAGACACTTTACATCAGTTTTAAGCCTTATATTCAGAAGGATCCGATTACAAGTAAGAAATCCATTTATTTGAAAAAGTTAATGGTGAGAGGAACTTCAACAAAAACGCATAGCTTCATGGAGAACCCGCCCTTACGTAGCATGAATCTTCTTCCCTATCCAGTAATTTATAAACTGAAACTGTATGGCTTTCAATTCAAGATCACTGATATTGTCCTTCTGTTCAAAGTTTCATTGAGCAGAGTCTCGGACCCTATGTGTCATGTTCATTTCTCAACCAAACTTTAATCAGTGAACCACAAACTAGAATACAACTCCTTAGGAAGCACCATACTGCACTATATGTAACTCCAAGAATATTATTGGCATTGCAAAATAAAAATTGTATCATAGTAATAAGAATAACACAGCAGTTATCCTACCAATATAAAGTGTTCAAAGACCATCAATAATTCCACAGGTATTACCTATTTCAACCGGATCAACAACCTTAGCAAAGGAAATATTATCATTAACCATTTCTACACCAAAACATACTCCATGGATGGAGATTAACATGTTTACAACAAAATTATGAAACATAATGAAACAAAACAAGCTTCTCGATTGAACTTATATAAACATGTACTGGTTGAACCCCAAAACCTGCAAAATTTTCGAATTTATATATCTAGCAACTAGAAAGGGTTTTCTTCAAGTGTCTTGTTTCAGAGTCTTCTCCAATGTCCATAGAGAGCAAAAAGAGACAGGCTGACCTTTCCACCATAAACACACACATCTTCCATCATTCTCATCACTCTCATCTCCCAGTTTGAGTCATATTTTCTCAACAAAGCTCTGCCTCCATCAATGGGGTCTTCACCAAAGGCTTCCTCTTTGAACCCAACTCCTCTCATCTTCTCACACCATTTCTCTTTTCCTTCATTCATCTCCAAACCATTTATGAAGGCATTGGCAGCCTCTCCTTCCACCACCCTCCTTTCTTCGCATTCTCTCCCCTTAAAAGCTGCACTTGTTGATTCCAAGAAATGCCACAAGTACTCCACTCGCCGTGAGAATCCCATCGCGAAGTCACCACAATTATTGCAGCTACACTTCATGTCATTCTCACATAAAATTACAGCTTTAGGCTCGAAGCTTCTAAGCATTCTTAGGAATTCCATCCGGTCATCCTCTGGGGTTGTGTGACTCAAGAGGTGGAGTCTGAACTGGGCACACACAATTAAGGTTTCTTCACTGGATATGGAGTTAATGATTTGAGGAGTAAGTGTCCGCAAAGGTTGGTTATTGAGGAGGTTGATTTGGAGGTTTAGGTTGATGGTTTTGGCGTATCTAAGGAGGCCAGAAGGGAAATCGTCACCTGGTGGACCCTTGGAGAATGAAGCATCACCTCCAACCACTATGGTGATGCGAAGAAGAGGAGGAGGTCCTCCAGAGCGACGACTCAAGGCTTCAAGAAATGTTGGCCACTGAAGACCATGAGAGACACCTATGTCAAGAATGTGCAGATTACGCGCACAACTATCTGGTTCTTGTGATAGAACTTGAAGAATCGAATTGTTTGCTATGGTGTTAGGGAAGGTGAACCATGGACTAACCTCATAGAACTTCAGAAGCGCACGCTGGAACAATCTTGGCTCAGTTGAAGAGAATGAGATAGGCAACGGTGAGGTCATATTACTAGTAATACTAGTAGTGGTGGAGAGGTGGTGGCTGAGAGCGCGGAGGCCATAAGCAGCTAGGCGGTGGTTGGCATCACCGAAGAGGAGGCAAGTTCATGGATGACATAAAGGAGGTGTTGGACGCGCGTCAGATTCCCATTAGTTATCTCCACAGCACAAGGATTGAGCAATTGTTCCGCCCATCTTCCTTCCTTATTATTACCATTACTACAGTTATTTGCTCCTGTTGCCTTTGATCCAGCTTTCTTTGCACTACTAACCGATCTCCTCACTGTCACCACCTCTTCTTCTTTCAATCCATCATTAATTCTACTACGTTGATGCCGGAATTGTTGGTTTTGGCTGGCTAGTTTCCGTTTCTTGGATTGATCAGATACCGGATGAGTACTACTACTGAGATCTGCAGTAGCTGAAGTAGTAGTAGCAGTAGTAACAGTACTTGTTGTACTACTAGTACTATTTAGAGTAGTAGTAGCAGGAGGAGGAGGAGGAGGAGAAGGAGTTGTATTACTACCGACGAGCTGTTGTTCATACTGATCTAGAGATTGGGATTGAGATTGATGATCCCACCATTGATAATCATTAGAACTGTAAGGATCATCAAGGAAAGATGGAAGGAAAGAGATGGTATCTTCCAACCAATCTGAAATATGTTCTGACATTGAATTTGAGTCTAATGGTTCAATGGTCATTTGGTGAGGAGAAGATGAAGAAGAAGAAGAAGAGATTTGGATGTCTATTGATTGTTCAAACAATGAGAGTTGAAAAGTGATGTTATTGGGAGTAAGTTGAAGGAAGGGACATAGGAGAGTATATTAGTAGGTAGGTGTGTTGTTACTTCGTAAGGAGAAGATGTGTTTTAATATTAAGTTTTTGTTTAGAGACAACTCTTCTCTTTGTTTATTTTGTTTGATTGTTGTTTTGTATGTCAGCACCATTGGGATCCAAATGACGTTTGGAGAAAGAAATATTGAAGGGTTGATTTGGAGAGAGTTTTAGAGGTTGAAATTGAGAGAGACATCAAATTGTTTTTAAGTGGTAATTAAGGTCTTCTTGCATGTCAGTACTTACTTGGCTTAGAATAATATGGAGATGATGTGGTTTTGAGGTGATGAAAACAATGTTTTAAAGGCTAATCTTGTGTGGTTAATCCCTGAAATGGTCACCTCAACCAGTTAAAGGTCCCTCAGCATGCATGTTCGCATATTATTGGACCCCTAAACCTCCCTTTTAAGTATTTCCCCAAGTTTTAATCAATAAAATTTATTTAAACACCTATAGTCAATTATTAAAATAAAATCAAAATTGGATCGATCGTCACGATACATTTATAAAAGAGTTTGGATCGTCACGATACATTGTATATAGGATCTCTACATCACATCCTACCCAAACATTTGAATAGTCAACAAATTTAGTAATTGGGTGGGTGTTGTAGGGTAGATTGTAAGCATACTAGTGTGGTCAAATAACTCTTAAATAGATGATTTGTTGTGCTAAGTATACATAATCTGATAGCAATTTTGGTAGTTGTCGCTCAAAATGCATACGACCCCCTGATGCAGACTATTTCATGGCAGTCTAACATAAGCATTATACTTGTAATAATGGAGGAAACAATCAAAGTACAGTTAACAGTTATCAGATTCACCATACTATTTGCCATATTTTTAACGTACTCCTGAAGTAGGGAGTTACCTAGCAATCATCCGGCAAGAAGATGCCCAAGAATTGATGAAATAATGTTATTTTATCGACACCCGCGTTTGCTTAGCTGCATTGATTGGATTACATAGAGCACTAGAACAGTCTAAATTACAGAATATTTTCCGCATCAACAAGCTAATCATAATCGATAATAGCTAATCTAAGTAGCCTAGCTAGATTCCTTTTCTGCCTATCTAGCTTTACGTAGCTTGTCTCATATAAAATCTTTCTGAAAAAAAATATGGTAAAAAAATAGGTGGTTGAGTAGTGGCGGATGATATCACTAAGTCAGTTGATCCCAGCCGGCTGGAGGTGGGAGGGGTAAAGGATAAAAATAAAAAATAAAAAAATAAAATAGTAAACTTCAATACTTAGCTTTGTCTACTTAAAACTTGAAAACGAAAACACTGATCAAGTGGGGTCATGTACTATAGTTCTTAGTTGTATCACAAGTTTAGAGTTCGAACCTGTCAGAAGTGTTGAAAATGGTTTAAGGGATCTAATAAAAACCCTTGCCATCTAAAAAAATGTAAAAGGACAGCGAGTAATATGCGTGTTGAGACCGGGTTGCCCAGGAAAGTTGGAAAAAATCTGAAAGTGAGTTTCTTAACCAAGTAGATTTCATGTCAATCAATAACCACGATCCATTTCGTGGAGTCACACTTTACTTAACTGAGGCCCTTTTGAGGTAAAATCCCAGATTAAAGAAAACAAGAAGTTGGAGATACCATACATTTTTAGCCTAATTTAAAAAAAAAAACTATGGTTTGAAGCCTAAAACTATTTCTTAAATTAAATTAATTAGGAAAAACATGCCTACCTTGTCAATGGAGTATTGGGACTTGTCTGCTAAGTGTTAAGAGCCACACGGATATGGTAGGTGTGCTCTTCTCCATGTGACACTGATATTGCACAATGACCTATCTGAGCAAAATATTTTTCGAAGAAATCTATGGCCACGACAACGGTCACAAATAATGTATGCTCCTTGGCAAGAATTTGCACAGTTTCTGATCCAAGTCTTTTGCATAAATATCAGCTTGTCGTATGAAGCACTTACAAAATCTCTTACAATGTGTATCTACTTTATTTTCATAGTACTGTGTTTATTTGCAATTCTCTTCTATTTATCTCTTTAATCTCAAGTAAAACACTATACAGAATAAAAATGGTTGAAAAAGATCACTGACTTGTTACTTGTCAGTGGTTAGAATTCAGCTCTACTGGAAACTGGTTTACACTCTTGTAAGTAGTCTGGGTTTCAGTAACGCTCTCTCCAATTTCTTTGTCAATACCCGACTCTCAAAACACCAGAGTTTGAGAATCTTAGCTACTGGAAAATCACGCATTAAATAGTTGGACCATGATCATCCGAATGCAGGTAGCATCTTCTTATCATACTAGCAATGTTTCTTGCAATTTCCTCCTTTGTCTGCAGAGATATGGGAACATCCCTAGGTACATATCGAAGAAAGCCCCTGTATGTTAGAAGGCATGCAGAACTTTTAATTGATATTAATATTCTTGTCAGTACAAGTATGTCAGAACTTTTCATTCGTGATCTGATCCAAAAACCAATTACATAGAATACCAAGCAGAGATCTGACCTAGAAATCACTTTTTCTTTCCTCGAAAAAGGAGCCATAAATGCAAGTGCCTAATACTAAAGGATTTTTAATCATGATTTTCTATATTTTCTTGAATGTTTTTCTTAATGAAAGTAAGAAAACTAATAATCCAGATTTGAAACATGAATCACTTAGTAAAATGCAGATTAAACCATCCCTCCAGCATTCTCACCTCCCACATAACAAACTGCAAGCTGCCAAGCACATAAATCTTTCTCTCAAACGATCTACCATAGTAGTGCCCTTTAAAACAAAAAATTTTCAAATGCCTCTGTAAGAGAATACGGTATTCTCTCTCCTGTGGTATGGAATTGTCACATCATCTGGGAATGCTGCTGCTTGCGTTTCCCCTTTGGTGCCATATATTTAATTTGTGGATTGTGTGTGTGTGACAGTATGTACAGTACTGTTTTACAATATACTTGGAGCTTCCATGAAGGCTAACAGTAGGAATGATCAAAATTCATTCAAACATTTGGGATTCACATATTCAATATATGACATGAGAGAATAGTTATAAATTACTTTTCTTTGTTGTTGTTAGCAAACGAGTGTACACACCATGCCATTTAGATGTATAAATATACATAGAGAAGAAGAGGACTTCACTTACGGCAGAGATCCTTGCTGTGAACTGCTCCAATACGTTTGCCACCAACTGCATGCATAAATACTTTGTTGTAAATTACCTAAGATTGATACTCGGAGCTAAGTAAAGGCAAGAATGTGAAATGAAATAGGATTTCTCAAGGTTCAATTAATTCGTAGTTGAATGAGACTTGGCAACTAAATGTTTCCTTACAAGGAGTCCCAAAAGCCTACAGCACACAGAACATTTTGTTCTATTGTGCACAATGGTTAGTTAAATATTGCTTAGAATGGATTCACATTTTTGCGCTGGAACTTTGGTTTACATGCTAGGATCATTTAAGACAGAAAA
>QNQO01006873.1:0-67058 GCA_003290165.1 Berberis thunbergii | reverse complement strand
CGGTTGCGAGACTGTCAAAGCATTGTTGGCATTAACAGTTTGAGGCTTTTTTTTTACATGAACTCACGCTGGAGCTGATGATACAAAAGAAAAAAATAATAAGAACGAAAAAAAAGAGGAAACTTCAGAACCTGCCAGTGTTGCAATGCGTTAAAATAGAGACCCTTTGGGGTTTTGGCTTTTCCCCGTACAAAGCTGGCGCCGTATTGTACCAATTGCTTTGATTTAAGCACATCATCCTTAAGCATGGTTTCCGCAGCTTGTATGTAAGCTGACATGAAGATTTGCACTGAAACTAGAAGTTTTACTTGCTTAGCCATGCTTTAACTGAGCTTCGAGTGCTAAACCCAAATGAAGCTCAGCCCGAAGAATCTAACTGGTCCATGACAAGAATGCATACGTTCTAGTGGCATTCCACCTTTTCAAATAGTAAGCTTGAAACACATACTTGGCCCAATCACTTTTCAATTGTATTAATAACTAAAATCATTATATGGGAAAATTCCAATACCTCAGAACTGACTTGGCATCTGCAGCAGAAGTAGCAGTCTTTGATACAACATCTTTAAGCTTTATCGCAGCATCAGAAGGTTTACTGCAGTTGGTCGGCTGCCACAGAACAAAGTTGTAACTGCATTAATAGTTAATTAAATTGCTATTCGAGTTCACTCTAAAAACATAAAATATGGGTTCAATTAAGAGGTACCTAGAGACGGGTAATCCAATTTCTTGTAAATGAAACTGCATCTTCAGACGTCCCATCAAAAGATACCTTTTTAACCACTTCCACTGCTAAGGAAAGGGCTGCTGATATAGCAATTGCAGGTGCACCACGCACACCATATCTCTTATTGCTTCCCTGCAAGAGAAAGTAACCCAAATGTACAATTTTTCTATACACGGGCATATCTCAACAATTGATGAAGAACAGTTTTTATCAGATTTTGAAAATGGATCGAAAGCTTGCTCTCTATCATAATATATTTACCATTTACGAGCTAGTTTCAAGTTTAAGCAGAGACACTCTCTGCCCTGAGGACACTTTTTCATTTCTTTGAACTTTTGCAGAATATAAATTTGTGTTGAGAAAAAACAACTTCTCACTTAGGGATCTAAGAAGAAAACATGGAAAATTATAGATGGGAGCATACTAGTCATTACTGGAAAGTTGGATCAGTAGTTTTTGCAGATATTAAATTGAACTCATATTGCCTAATAATAACATTTAAATTGTGGTCACTTACTCCAGAGGGCCTGACATAGAGATAGGCTCAAGCCACACATAAACCTCTGTTCATGAATTGAAGATACAGGTCCGAGTAACAGATGGTGATGCAGTAGCAGATGAGAGATTTATGAATTTGATTAGAAAACGAACCTACATGGCTATCATCCAAGGCAACACTCAAGCACACACAAAAAGAAACCGAAAACCCATGGAGATGGCCTCTAGACCACGAGGCTAAACATCAGTGACTTCATTGGCATCACTCTAGATGACTGTAATAAAGTAAGCAATGTACAAAACAATTGCTTAAAAACTCCATGAAACAATTGACCATGCTAAAGATTTCTTCTTTTGGATAGATAAGTGGTTGTACTAGTACCAACACTGACTTCAATATACAACCAAGATGATAAAACCAACAGTGAGTTGTTGAAAAAAAAATATTTACTGGTTTTATCAATAAAGAAAGAACAATTACAACAAAATGAACTCAATTAAATTTCAAAATTAATTGTTCGACCCATGTTATACAGTACAGAATGTTGGCTATTACTGGACAACATACGCATAAGATGGTGGTAGCATAAATGGGTATGTTAAGATGGATGTTTGGAAAACACATAAGTATAAAATTAGAAATGAAAGAATTAGAAAATACATAGGTATTGCGTCATGAGGACAAAGTTAGATAAAAGGCATTTAATGTTGGTCACGTGTGGAAGAGATCAAACACGCCAATTAGAAAATGTATAGATGGGCAAGTTAGTGAGGGTGTACGGAAGGGACGACCATTAAGGCGGTGAAGGAAAACATCATTTAGCTTAGATTAAGCGAGAATATGGGAAAACCATATTGCTTGACCAACCCGGAAGTATCTGGAATGGGCTTTGATGATGATGATAAGCACTAACCCAACTTTTTGAAGGAATAACTTTTAGAGATTGAGGAAGAAACCCATTGAAGAGGACCAAAATTGAGATTTTTCAGAGAGAAAATAAGCAAAAAAAATCCAAAATTTATGAAAAAATATAGTACCATCCATCAGTAGAATCTTTGATCTCCAAATATATAGTTTCAAGAGGCAGCCTTCTCTGCACAGTAGAGTGTAACCCCAATATTTATCAGAGCAAAATTAATTTAAAACTATACTAGAAGCCAAAAAAAATGATATTTGGATTGTGGGTATTACTATCAAGTCAGTTTTATTGCCAAGTGCAATCTGAACTTGAAGAAAAGAAATGAAGATTGTTGATAAAGATTGAAGTATAAAAAAGGTGGGAGAAAGCGAACCTGGTCGAGTAAACGAAGCGAACCGCGCTTATAGCAGATAGATTGAAGACTATTTTCAATTACAATTCTTCTTCAGTTGAGTTTGTGATTCAGGAGCCATTGCAATTGATTCAACTAACTGCAACAAAATCTAAAAAATGAATGTTCTTACCCTTTAAGGGATTAGAAATCAAGATCAATAATAATAAATGAAATGAAGTAGGGATTCGGTCGATGAACAGCAATAGAATACTACTTACTGGGGAGAGTATTAATTGTTTTTCTGGTGCAACTTGCAAGTGACGATGTTTGTTTACAAGCATAAAGGAGGCCAACCTATATCTGTACTACGACCGCAGAGTTCAATGAATCTGATTCTCGGGTTTCAATTTTGCCACACAACTTTATACTGAGGGTCTCTTTGGTTTCCCTATATCAATTCGATTCCCACTTACCGATCATGAGAAATTTCTGGTGGAATGGTACTGTTTGATGGTAAGCCAAACATATTTTTCCTTAGGAACGGATATAACCCCCTCGCTGTTGGACCGAGGGGGCTCCTGCGCGGGTGTGCTGGAGGGCGTCCTGCGCACCATTGTGAACCGTTGGAATATTGACGGAACTCAAATGCAGATTTAAAGCAAAAGAGTCGCAGGTTTTGAATATATTACATCCGACGGCTGAGATTTTGGCTTTGGAATGTAACATTTGAAACAGAGTTTTGCTTGCAAATCCATTTGCAAACAGAGTCAGAGCTTGAAAAAAAAAAAAAAACTTCTTCTCGATCTAGATCGAGGGAAGAGGAAGAGGAAATGACATCTGAGGGTTCGCTCGAGAGGAAAAAGAAGAAGAAGAAAGGGGATCTGAGGGTTCGTATCAAAGAGAAATCGAGAGGAATCTGAAGAAGACAATGGGGTGATTGGTAGGCGAAGCAGCTGGAGATCTATACGCACAGCTGCTCTCAATATCCCATCCTCACTAGCTCTTATTTGTTTTCTTGTAAGTCTATGATCCTTCACTTTTTTTTTGAGTTTACAGATACCTATTTGGGTGAAACTTTGTTATAGTGGGTTTTAAGTGTAGATTCATTTGGATGAGTTGTGATTTGCAGTTTTTTATCAATGGGTATCTGTGTTTTATACTCAATTTGTCTGGGCTGTTGTTGCTTTTGAGTGATTTTTCATGATTTCTGATCTGGGTGTTCTTGATCATGAAAAGGGTGAAATGTTGTGAAATGAAAATCAGATTTTTTTTAAGATTTTTTATTGGTTTTGATTTTGCTTTATGTGTAAGCATTCATGTTTGTTATAGAATTTGGGTTAGTTTTGTTATGTGGGTTGTTGATCAAACATGTAAAAGTAGAATTTTGAGTGAATTTTGGATTTTAGATGTTTTGTCCTGTGTTTGTTTGATGAATTGACACAATTGTTTGTGGGTTTTGAGTTTTGCGTGTCTATACTGATTATCTGATCCACTGTAGATTTAGGATAGTTTTATGTTTGCTGGTATGCACTTGTGGGTTAGTGATTTTTTGTGTTTTGAGGTTTTGTAAGAGTTTCAATTTGGATTTGTGTTTCATTAGGTAGTTGGATGGTGTGGAGACAGGAGTTGCGGTTGAGAAGTGAATTGCAGACTTGTTTTCTGTTGATTAGGTACATTTCATCCTATTTAAGAAGTTGATGTTGAAGTGTATGTAATGTTGGGATATCGAAGAATTTATCATGTTCTGACTTTTGTTTGTTTCGTGTGATATCTCAATCCAGAAGAAAAGGAAACATATTGATGTTACTGTAGATGACCTTTTTACACTCAACTTACATGACTTTTAATTTAGAAATGACCATCATTCTTTCTTTGAATCATGTTATTACTTCTCATGATTCACATAACCTTACATTGCAATGAAATATTGTGTTAAAGAAGTAAGAGCATAAAAAGTTTTATGGCTATTTGGAAAAGATAAAAACTTAAAATACTATCTTGAATTCTTCAAAAGCTAGTTCCCTATGTTCTTTTCCTTTTTTAACTTAGAAACTGGTGATTATCTACATTTATGATTTATAGTCCCGAATTAAAACAAATGAAGCAGAACAATCACTCATGAGCATGAAAACATCAGTCGCAAACCTTTGTGGCCTTTTGAGCTTCTCAGCAACTCATATCTCGATCATTTTATGATTATGAATTATTAGCTTAGTTCTAGCATAATTTCCTATGATATGGTGGATTCCTATTGCACGAATATGTTGGTCCTCTAAGCAGAAGTCGTGTCATTGAGGAAAGCATCTACATAGCATACTTTCACTTGTTTTTGTATTTGTTATTGGATGAGTACATATTGTCATTAAACTATGATTCTTATGTTCATTATTTTTTGTTTTGCTCAGGTTCCAGAGTCTATTGACAAGCTTGCCCAAGCTGGTATTAAGATTTGGGTTTTGACTGGTGATAAGATTGAGACTGCAGCCAATATTGGGTCTGGTTCACTAAGCTTTTCTGCGATGCTTGTCAATATATCATGACAAGTCCAGGGTTGTCAAGAAGAGACCCTGACAAGATGTTGTAATGAATTTGTGATGTACATGAGATGAATCAATACATGAGATTTGTAATGAATTTGTAATGTACATGAGATGAATCAATACATGACTATTCCTTTTGGTTTGATGTAAAATGTTTTCCTATATTAATTGCTGTTTTTTTTTTTTGTTAAGCTCTGTATAGCTCTGCAGTGAATTTTTGTTCACTTCTATTTCTGCTTCTTTCAGGACATGTTGTGCCAGTATGGTATGGTTTAGTTATCTTTACTTCTCCTCAGCTAGTCATTTGTTAACATTATCTCCAACTTAAATTTCCTGTCTTCCATTTCTAGGTATAACATGGTTGAACAAGGATTGGTAAGTAAAGAAGTCTTCTCCTTCTGGATCAATCAATCGAATGTCTTCTCCAGTTGATGAATTATTATGTTCAGTAGTCTCAAATTTTCTCGGCTCCTTAACATAGTTGGCTTTTTGTTTCAAATTCTTGTGAAGATCTCTGGAATTGCTTATACTCCTAGCTACCATTAATGAAGCTGATGAGAATTGTGAGGGCTTCCGTAGGGAAGGAAGAGCTTTGGAAATGGTTGATGAGTGAATGATATTTGAGGTTCTATTTTGTAGTTTTATTTTGTAATGTACATGAACAGATGTTGTAATGAATTTCTATTATGTAATGGGATTATGGATGAATAAATACACCTTTTTTGATGGTTTGGTTTTCTTTTGTAACAGTTTGCAGATTGCTCTTTTGTTACAGTATTTGCAGTATTACAGATTGCTCTTTTTATGACATTTTTACAGATTGCTCTTTACAGATTTACTCTTTATGCTCTTTATGGCATTTTTTTACAGATTACAGAATTGCAGAGTTCTTTATTGGCAATTTTTTACAGATTAAAGTTTTTACTGATTACAGTTTTTACAGATTACAGTATTTGCAATTTTTTATGGCATTTTTTTTTTTTACAGATTACAGTATTTGCAGATTTTTTTTTTGCAGAATGCATAATGCTATGTCAATTGAATTCTCTCAATTACAATTGAAATTCTCTGCAAATTTACATATGAACAAAAAAATTAGAGCATACAAAAAACTGTATTTCTTCCCATATCTGTCTATAACCCATAATGGAGATGGAAGAAATACAGAGCTGAACAAAAAATTCACTGCAGAGCTATACAGAGCTTAACAAAAAGGAAAAAATATAGCAATTAATATAGGAAAGGCATTTTACATCAAACAAAAGGAAGAGTCGTTCCTTCTACAGAGTCGTAACTTCCCAAAAATCCAAACTCAAGCTCAAACCTCACCCGGTGTTGCTTGTTTTGGAGTTGAAAGGGTACATTGACATTGCATACACCTTCTCCAACAACATTAAAGTTTGTGTTATCACCCTACAAGAAATATAGCACAAATTATATAAGTGCCACAATTGGAATATACATTAAGTTAATATGATTAAAGCAAGATTACCTTGGGAGGACGAGGTCTTTGTTCTCTTAGCCTTTCCTATACGTATCTCATGTAGGGTTTCATTCGTTTTGAACCTTTCGGCCTTCTTTTTTCTTCAAACCTTTCATGTTTCCAATTTGGAGCACACTATTTTCCTTCAAAGCTTCTTGGGGTGCACTGTCATTGTTCATGATGACTCTTCATGCACCTTGTATATTCATCTATAAACCTCTCCATGTTGGGGCCCTGTGTGTCCTTATTCAACGAAGCTTGAAATGTCATTCGTAGAAGATATGACTGGATCCTACGAAACCCAATCACTTACATTTTCTTCCGTAGTTGACTCACTTCATTTGATACACGTTTACCTTTCACTCCCCTTGTCCATCTTCCAGTAAGTACATTTTCGGAATTTCCATGATATCAAGTCAGCCAAACACTTTCAAACATGACAACACAATATTCCCATTGTCTCAAACGTTCATGCAATTACAATTTGCCACATTCAAGCTAGGGTCACAAAACACCTTAAATTCTTTTCTCCTTTATATCATGAAAAGCAACAATGTACTCGTGTTATTTTGATCTCCTTTTTTTATCAAAGCCATTGATGCAAGATCAAATTCTTCATGGAAAAGTTTGAAAATTGAGGTGTGTAGATTTGTGAGGCTTTTTTTTAACAAGGGGATCTAGATAATCCCAATGTAGGCACTTTTTGCCTTGCAAAAATTCAACATCCAACTCATTATTCCTCTTTTGCTCTAATACCCCTGTCAAAATGTTTGAAAAAACATGAAATGTTCAAGTCGGATTTCAAGTGATCTTTCAAGTCACTATTGAACGATTCACTTAGTTGTGTACTTCGCATCCCTAAGGTCATTGTGTTTTCATACAACACTTAGCCCATTTCTCCTTAAAAGCATATATGCGACCCAACCATTTATTCTCTTTCAAGTCAAAATCATTCAGCATTTTTTTGCCAATTGACTTCAAATTCAACTTCATCCAAGTACTCAAACATACACCTTTAAACTCCTTCAAAACCAACATTTTTGTTCTTCATGTGTCCTCCCAAATGCGTTGATTCCATTTTGCATTATGTGCCAAGTGCACAACCCATGATATGTATCTGGCCATGCCTGTAGCTAAAAACATTTCCTATAGCAGCATCTTGGTCAGTGAAGATGGCACGTGGTCTCTTACCACATGTGCTTCACAAAAGTTTCAAAAAGCCCACAGAAATGACTCAATGGTCTCATCGTACAAAAGTTTGCACCCAAGAATCACAATTTTTCTATGATTATTAAATCCAGTGAACACTCCCAAAGGTCTGAACTCTCTATTAGTGTCAAAAGTGGTATCAAACATGACCACATCACCAAAGTCCGCATAATCTCCAAGCATTTTAGAATCTGCCCCAAAATTATTGGTGAACTAAATCATCACTATCAAGCTGAAATTGAATAATAAAATGAGGCATTTTTTTGAGTTTTGTTG
This sequence comes from Berberis thunbergii, assembly GCA_003290165.1. Classification (NCBI taxonomy): domain Eukaryota; kingdom Viridiplantae; phylum Streptophyta; class Magnoliopsida; order Ranunculales; family Berberidaceae; genus Berberis; species Berberis thunbergii. The sequence continues at coordinate 59,071 of QNQO01006873.1, read as the reverse complement.
CTCAAAATACCGGAGAATACCTCCAAGCTCTCCATTGACCATCTCTTTCTGTCTCATTGCTCTTAGGTAAAGTTTTTTGATCTTCTAATAGAAACCAAGATTACTGTCTACCCCTGCTTCCCTATCAACAGTTCTTGTGTAGTATTAGGAGTAATACCTGAGTCAGAAGCCAATTCAATCGCTAAGGCTTGTGATATGTTTACCTCCCTATGCGACCTTAGCATATGGGTTGTTTCATTGGGGTCCCAAATCATGATTGTGCACAGTCATAAATTATTTGACTCTGTATTTGGTCAGTCACTCTATCCAAACCCAGTTTGAACATTACTTTGCAGTCAGTTCTAACATCCCATATTTGTTGAGTGACAACACCTTTTTTGTGGGTGTTTTTCTTTCTTGAGACCATGCTTACAACAAACATTACACTACATTGATAATTAACTTATCTGTTCTATTCTTATTCGAGTACTCCTTCCTAACTCCAAAGCCCATTTTTTCCATAATTTTTCCAGTACTCCCAACCACATTCTAATGAATCAAACCATCATGCCCACACTCGAATCATCAACATCCATACATCCATGCCAACTAACACAAATATTCTACACAAATACAAAAAAAAAAAATATTTAAATTTTCAAGTAGCTACATTGTCAAGAATAATCAACTATATAAAGTTTTAATGCAATATAAAGTTTGACTTTGTCACAGCATAAATTTAACATAAAAGTTAAATAAACACACACGTCAAACAAAAACAAGATCCTTAAACTCCACCCTCCAATATTTTGGTCCTCCTTCATTAAGTTTTCATCCATGACATGGACAAATTAACAATTTGATATTCACAATTTAACATAACTAATTTCCATCAACCACATTTGATATTCACAATTTTGACATGAAAGGTAACACTGAAATTAACAAAACAACTAAAATCGAGTTTGAGGTGAAGATTCGGTGAAGAGATAACCTTATGACCCAATGGAAATTGGACCTGGGGGCTCCAGCGCGGGGTGTGCTGAAGGGCGTTTCCGACTCTCTTCTTATTCTTCACACTCTGTTCCCGCCAAGTTTCTTCGTTTCCCTCTGTCTGTTTGCAAAACATGTTAACCCCTCTCTGTCTGTTTTCCAAGTGATAAATTTCAGCCGTCAGTAATAGATTTAAAACTGCCAAAAGCCTTTTATTAAAACTACGTTTGAATTTATTCAATATGAGCCGTCGGATGAAATCCAACGGCTCACACTTTTGCATATTCCCTCTCTCTGTTTTGAAACATTTAGAATGTGATTTTGACACGGACAGCGACAGCGACCCTCTTTCTTTCTCTTTTCAAAATCTCATTCAAAGGCATAATCTCAGCTGTTGGATCTGATCCGACGGCTGTAACATATTAAAAATCTACCAACATGTTTCCTTTAATTGCGATTTTGATTCCGTCGATATCAGCCGTTGGATTTCATCCAACGGTTGACAACAGTGCACAGGACGCACTCCAGCACACCCCGCGCAGGAGCCCCCCTCGATCCCTCGCTGTTTAGGTGGACTAAACATTCCTCCTCCTCATATTAAGAATTTGGCTTTAATGGCAAAGAATATCTGGCATGGAATCTCAAACCTTCAAATCAACGCTCAATCCAATTACAAACACATTTACTATCATCATAAAATTATTTTCCAACTTTCAAAACCTTCGACTTTAGCTTCTTTCGCTTGGCAAGGTAATCTGAGTGTTCTTACGAAAATGAAAAATCATTTCGCTGGTGGCAAATAAGATCAGGAGATTCCATTGATTTGTGAAAATATTGTTGGGTGAAAGCTGGGTTCATTTTAGTGAAGTGCCCATCCTTTGCCTCGGAAAAGGCATGACTCTCCTTCAAAGATTTCAGACCTTTGGAATTCCCAAACAAGTCCACTTTTGACCTAGAACACAACCCTCCTTCGTTATTGGTTCCCTATTCTTGTGGTTTCAAATATTCTTGCTATCACAATTCGTTCCTCCTTGGATCCGGATAAACTTATAAGAACATTTGACAAACGAGGCATGTTATTTGTTAAAAGCGCTATCAAAGCCTTATTAGCAGACCTCAGGAATTTGTCCATATATCTACAAGGGAACCATCAACCCCCTGCCAAACTCTTTAGAGAGATGTGGCGTATCAAAGCACCATTGTGTGTTTTTTTTTCTCCTTTGGAAAATAGCCCAAAATTTGATTCCCACGATGACAAATCTTCATAGAGTACATGTTCCGATCGAGAACTTGTGAGTCTTCTGTCATAACCATCAAGAGGACATCACTCACCTCTTTTTCTTGTGCCCTGTCATCTCCAAACTTTGGCAACTCTCACCTATCCGTATTAATTGGCAGACTGTCAAACCCTCACCTACCATGATCGAAGTTTTCTTGTTTATGTGGGAAACGACAAAGCAACACTCGGTGGTTAAAATGAAATGTTATCCCAATTTACTGATGTCCTCATCACCATCTGGAGGATACGCAATCTGGTCATCTTTGAACATAAACCTTTTACTACCTATCTTTTACTTCACCCTTCAAGTTTTACTTCACCCTTCAAGAACTTGTGGTTTGTTTGTGCCAAATAATGGTTTAAGACACCAGGTTCCCTTTCCAGTCATCCTCAACGTATGACGATCCATCAAACTTTACAAACAACTTTTAGAGATAACCAGATCAGTAGTCATAGTACCCAAGTCAGGACAAATTCATCTCTTGTCCAGATGCGGACTAACATTCAAGAAAATCAAGTAGCTTTGACTAAAGCCAAGTTCCACGATCAACTTCTAGCCGTCAAGAACCATCACATCAACATCCAAACCAGAAAACCAATACATTTTCCTAACGAGTTTAACCCATATAAGATTATGGTCACTTACAAAGTTTTTTTTTTTTCCTTCCTCACAACAATGGACAGTAGGTGTGGTGGCAGCCAATGTTAGTGGCAGGATCATTACGCAGATAGTCTCTCAAATCTCTTGGAAAGTTGTTGACAGTACAATGGCTGAAGGTTTTGCAGCAGAAGCGACTCTTTTGTTAATCCAGTCGTGTCAGTGGGGCACATGGTTCTTGTTGGGAGACTCGGGCTCTCTGATCTCTTTAGCGCATGTCCAAGATCAGACGGGCCATTTGGATGAGCGCTGAATGTGGTAACCTCTTCTTAGTAATATTACATATTTACTTTTAGCCCATTGTAATTGGTATTGTAACTATATCCCCGTGAGCTTAACGGCAAAGCTCACGAACTTGCTACATTAGCCGGACAACTATATTGTTCTTCATATATTAATAACTAATTATGTTAATGCTTTATCGAAAAAAAAAACTTTCTACAATAATATTCATAGGCAAAAGCAAAGTAAAAAATGACTAAAATGATGTTTGTTATACATTTGTTACAATTTTGCTCTCCACATTTTATATTTTTTTTACAATATTGCTCATCTCAAACATAAATTAATTATACATAAACCTATAAGATAATTTATTTGAAGCCCCTATTAGATATAAATTATAGGATTTTTTTTAGTTTGACACTCATAAATTAAAGGCATATAATACATCTATCTATCTATTTTACCCTTTGAACTTTATACTTATAATCAAAAGCCTTGTAAAAACTAATACATTATTAAAAAAAAAAAACCCAGAATTTTAGCGCAAGTCGTTAATCAAATCCCCTAAACTTTTAATTTTTACTTATTATTGAATATTTTAAATAAAATAAAAAATATTGAATATGCACGCATGTAGAGCGCGTCCACACCCAAGTAATTTGTAGCCTGGGGATATTCTATTTTTTTTTTCTTGTGATGTTGATGATTAAGAGGCATTGATGTTGTGTGTCGTTGGATGACTCGTCCCACTTTTGCCATTAGTTGATGACTTTCACTGTGGTTCTACAAAACATAGGCCCTCCATGGCCATCGAAAGGGTTCGGTGTGAATGCCCACCTCAATTCGTTTTACATACTATTACATGCCATGACACGAGGTGGCATTGGGGTGTGAATGCCCACCTCAACATGTTGACTCATGTTGATATAACACGAGGTGGCACCACCACCCTTCACGGGTGTGGATGTCCACCTCATGCTTTTGTATAAATATGCCTTGATTTACGTGTATGTAGACGAAGAGGAGATACATAACCGAGAAATGTAAAGAGAAAATATATATTATTATGTCTTTTATGTCAAAAAGTAAAAGTTAGTCAAATAAGGTTCTAATTTATATTTGACTTGTTCGACACATAGATGGTATAACTAAAGTCCTCAAATTTTGTGATATACTTAAGAATCAAACTAGAATAGTTCAGGGGACAAGTTATTAGGAAATGTTATTTGCCTCCTAACAATAAGAAAGAAATTCTATGAAACGAACGAGTTTCATGAGAATTGTCTTAATCATTGGATATTACGAATAAGTGTTATCAAATGATTTCCTGCAATTTTTTCCAATATAGGATTAGTAAAGAACCGAGCTACAAGTCTTGATCTATACGAGATACATTGGGTTCTTGTGTTACTTTCAGTTCCATCGATAGCAAAAGAGTGTGTATGCTAGCTAGTTGATTTTAGGTTCCATGTACTCCTAATTTAGTGTAATCGTTTGCATGTTATTAGGGCATTCCTGATGGTTTAGGGCAAATGGTTAGCATCTTCTACATAAGGAAAATGGTTGGGTCAAAGATTAGAGAACGTATGATCTCCCTTGCATGTTTGGTCTAACTTTACTCCTTTGCGTAGCAGTTCTAGGTCATGTTCATAATTTATTAGCTTGCATTTGTATTATAAACTTTTTTTTTTAATTGTGTTTTGAATTAATCATTCTTCCTCGTGCACTCTTGTTGAAAATTAATGAAAGTTCTCCTTTGATTGTCTTACATTATGGCCTCAAAACATACTACTATTGCTCAAGTTGTGTTCTAGCCAAGTTGAAGTTGCATAGTTTCAGTTCGGGACAAGTACGACCCGTCACCCGAGTTAGTTATGGTATGTCCATTGTCCTTTTATTTCATGTTGATTAATTTGGACCTAATTGTAACTTACTCATCACATTTTGGTGTCCAAATTTTCCACGGATCCATAATAATTAATTGTGATTATGAACACTACACAATTGTAAGACCCAATACATTCAAAATTTGATCCCAAACTAGAGAACCCTCATCTGGTAACAGCATAGAGATTAAGATCAATCACCCCCTATTGAAATTTAGAAAAAGTGACACCCCGGGGAGTGGGGACTTCAATAAGTCTGCTACGGTTCTGCTATTGACTGTTTCATTGATCAAACTGCGATCAATCAATCAACCATGAGTGGAGGATACAAAATCTCCTCTTCGAATCCTTCATGGTTCTCAAATTTCTGCTCATCAGCTCTAAGAGCCAAAACCCAAACACAATCCTCTTCATCAGACACGAGTGTCCATACACCTTCAGGGGAAGGTCTCATACGTAGACTCAGTCTCTTCGATCTTATTCTTCTTGGTGTTGGTGCTTCCATTGGTGCTGGTATCTTCGTTGTCACTGGGACCGTCGCTCGCGATGCTGGACCTGGTAAACTCTCATTTCTTTTCTCTTCTGTTTTTCAAAGTTTCGATTTTTATATCTGAATTTAAATTTGGTCTTAGTTAGAAATTCAATATTTTTTTAGTGCAAAATGTCATCACTACCAAAACCCATTGTTTCAATGATGGAATTTTGACTAGATACGGTGTTACAGAATCCAAATCTACTTCTGGGTTTTATTCAAACAGTTGTAGTTTGTCAATGTAATCATCCATAAAGTCTTCTTCATCAAAATTGATAACCACCATAAGTAAAGATTTTCCATTGCAATCAAAACTTAATCGTCCAAAAAGAACTCCAATACAAGTTTTATTAAAAAATTTTAGTAACCACCGTAATTAAAAATTTCCAATCACATTCGAATAATGTAATTAGAACTATCATAAGGTGGGCTAAAAATGTTTATATTAGCATGCCATTGGTATTATTATGTCCCTTGCCTCTTGCACACATTATTTGATAAAAAAGGTAATCTCATACCCAAATTATGATGAGCACTATGCAATGAAATTTCAGTCATATTAGATTATTGATTGTATTTGGACAAGAGCATCTCCAAAGGTCATCCACATTTACATAACAACTGAACACAGTCTTATTGTGATGATGCAGAATTACGCTTTTCTCTTTGCGATTCTCATTTATCTGATAAGAAGTTCTTACTATGCAGGTGTTACTATTAGCTTTATTCTTGCTGGAGCAGCATGCATACTCAACGCTCTGTGTTATGCCGAATTGGCATCTCGTTTTCCTGCTGTTGTTGGAGGAGCATACTTGTATTCATACACAGCTTTCAACGAGCTGACTGCATTTCTTGTTTTCACACAACTTATGCTTGACTACCACATTGGGGCAGCTAGCATAGCTCGAAGCTTAGCAAGTTATCTGGTCACGATACTAGAACTTTTTCCATTTCTCAAAGGTAATATCCCGAGTTGGATTGGACATGGTGGCAAAGAGTTTCTTGGAGGAGTTCTATCAATTAACATATTAGCTCCTATTCTTCTTGCACTTTTGACACTAATTCTATGCCGGGGAGTGGGAGAATCGTCAGCTTTGAACTCTGTCATGACTGCAACGAAGGTAGCTTTTGTTATCCAACAACTCACCCAATTTTTCTGTGAATTGTCTTTTGATTTAGCGTGAAACATATCATGTCGATGTTGAAGGACTGGTGACAATGTCGATAGGTACATCATTATTAGATAGCAGACTGAGATTGTTCCAGTTGGATAGTCTCGATCACCTGATTCAGGCCCCAGCCTCCAGTATCCATGAAGTGGATGGTTGTGATATTTAATCAATTTACCAGGTGGGTTTTGCCCCACTAATCTGTAATTTGCTAAAAAAAGCCAATAATCCCCTTAACCCTTTCTTGTGATTCTGAAGCTGGGTTTGACAATTCCTACAAGGTTTGTTGAAAACCTTGTTAACAAGTTGAGGTATAATTAAACCCCTGCTAACTAGTTTATTAATTTACTAGGCTAATACTTAGGAGTTACTATTGGGTAGGAAGTAGTTATAGTAACGTATATTTTTCTTATAAAAGACAGAATCTACTTCTTGACAAGCGCTCAAGCGCTGAATAGGCGTTGAGTTCAGTAACGGTGGGTAATTCTAAATCAAAGATTTTGGCTCCAATCAGAATATCAATATTAGTTTTGATTCCTATCATCTGGTATTAGAGGATTCAACATCTGAATTTTTTTTGTCCACACCCTTCATTGTGTTTATCATCTCCTCTGCTGCCATATCATATCCAATCTTCAACAGAAGCAACAAAACCAGGTCACAACTCTAACACCATTGGATCATTCTCCTCATTGTGAAACCATTCTATTTAGGTTATGTAAGTAATTCAAAGTGTATATTGAATCATTCTCTTCATTGTGAAACCATTCTATTTAGGTTATGTAAGTAATTAAAAGTGTATTTGTTTTGAAGTCTACAAGTATAGGAGTTATTATATTGTAGGATATGTAGTTTAGCATACTAAGATTATGTGTATTTATTTCTTTCGTATAAAAGACATCAGTTTTATTGTTTTGGCCCAAAGCCTATGAATTGGGCTAAGCCAATTCAGTAGAGACACACAGCGAGGCCATGAGTGTACTTCCCATGCAAACTTCTCTTAGTTCCGAAATTCACTTGCCTTCTAAATTTGTTCCTGTTCTTGTAGACTTAAGTTTAATTCTTCTCTTGCATTTCAAATGTACTTATGGACCAAGCATTGTAACCCTAGAAATAGGGCCTTTGTATGTTCTTTTTATTCATTCAATAGAAATAACACATTTTTCTCAGGTTTCGAACACGTTATCATTGAGACAAGCAATAAATAAAAGTCGAGTTGGTCAATGGTGGCTAATCCCAAATCCTAGGAAGCATGGACAAGGATACAACATGGACACAAGGACTCTAGAAATTTTAGAAAAAGAAGACAATGGGCAGGACAGAAATGAAAGACAAACACTTCTTTTTTCATTTAATTTGTTTATATTTGATTTATCATAGATTTTTTATTCTTGAACAGTGATTATCAAATATAAACAAATTTAATGAGTGCAAGCCCCTTCACAATCACATTCTTGTTATATGGGCATATGGCTCACTTTGTTGGTATCTGTAGTGCTCTAAAGCCTCAATAGCATGCTTTTCCATCTATATTCTTTCTTGTGAAAGTCAATATCAAGAATCAATGCACTAACGTAAAATTTTAGTCACATGAAGCTAATGAGAATCAATTATGTTGCAGATTGTCATTGTCCTTATTGTCATTGCGGTTGGAACGTTTGAGGTTGATGTATCAAACTGGTCGCCATTTGCTCCAAATGGCTTTAAAGCAATTGTGACTGGAGCAACTGTCGTATTTTTTGCATATGTTGGATTTGATGCAGTAGCTAATTCAGCTGAAGAAGCAAAACAACCACAGGTATATGAATGCGGGAATAATTTGAGTACTTTTATTTAAAGGTGCCAATTTAGAAAAACAGTGAGTCTATTGTGGCAATAGCATAGAGTTAGGATCAAAATGATGCCTTTGCCTATCCTTAACCAAAAAACAAGATAAAAAGGAAAATGATTTGAGGCTGATGGTCTTCAAAAACTGATGGATTAGCTTCTGTTTCATATTTCATTTCCATCTAATTCTTCTAATCTCTTTCATCCACTACTTTTTTATTTAACTTTTCAGAGGGATTTACCAATCGGCATTCTCGGAAGCCTTCTCATCTGCGCAGCATTATACATTTGCGTGTGTTTAGTGATTACTGGAATGGTACCATACAAGTTTCTAGGGGAGGATGCTCCTCTGGCTGAAGCTTTCACGTCAAAAGGGTTGAAGTTTGTTTCTATTTTGATCAGCGTAGGTGCTGTTGCTGGGCTTACCACAACGCTTCTAGTTGGATTGTATGTTCAGGTGATCTCTTTATAGTCCAATATTACAGAAACTTAAGCATCATATCAAGGGTTTACTTCACGAACTTCTTTTTTTGGATTTTATGCAGTCTCGGTTATACCTTGGACTTGGAAGGGATGGCTTATTGCCTTCAATATTTGCAGAAGTAAACTCTACAAGTCATACTCCTGTACATTCTCAAGTCTGGGTTGGTCTGGTGGCTGGCATCTTGGCAGGAATATTTAATGTTCATATACTGTCACACATTCTCTCAGTCGGAGCATTGGTAAGGTTTCGTTTTTTTTTTAAATAAATTATAAAATTCTATTAATTAGTTTCATGCATTTCTGGCCATGTTTGAATGCTGGGAACAATATACATGTAACGGATCATTTACTCATCCACTAAGAAAAACTACCTTATAATATCGGGGACAGGAGGAACTGAATATGACATTTATCTGATTGTATTTTAGACAGGTTATTCAGTAGTTTCAGCTTGTGTCGTAACTCTTCGATTGAAGGAAAAGGAAGCAAGTCAAGTTTCTTCTAGGTGGATCTCAAATTGGAAGGAAGGTGTAATTTGCCTTTTTACAATTGCTTGCTGTGGTTTTGCTGCTGGACTTTGCTACCGTTTCAATGTTTCAATCTTCTTTTTGTTGGTAGCTGTACTAATAGCAATACTGGCAGTTCTTGCTCTTTTGCATCGCCGAGTAAGTACCATTTTTTTTTTTTGGTAATGCTACAAGATCTTTGTAGTTGATTTCAATGAAGTTGGGACATTTTAGTTTACCTGCTGCAAATTAGTTTAGCAACTCTCACAGAGTCATATAGATAGAACGTGTCATGGAATTTCCCTGAACTATATGGGTGTTGAGACAGTTCTTGCAAATTGCTTGTTTTATGTAATTAGCTGCTTAACTGTAGTAAGCTCGTGTTCATACACCTCCATAATAATCTAGGTAATTAGGCATATACCCTTTAGCCTTGGATGATCATAATCTCTAATCCCCTTTTGCCTTCAATGATTGCAATTTCTCTCAATGCATTCACGAATTAGGCTTTGCACTCATGAATCAAATATTAAAAAAATAAAGAAGGTGACGCTTTGCCAACAAATATAACATCCACTACAAAGAAAAAGAAAATATGTATAGTTTTTTCCGCTAATATGAAAATGTGTATAGTTGATCGAAAGGAGGTGTTTTAGCATTAGGCTGGTGGGAGGAAGTTTTATAGCAATGAGTGTTAGTATTTAGTAGCACGTGGTGATCTTCACTCAATGTAGCAAATCACTTAGCCCCCACTTACAAGTGGGGGCAGAAAAAAAAGTTTTTGCTTAAATGGAGTTGTAAGAAATTATAAAGGCTCAATGACTATGAGATCTTCCACATCGCTACACTCCAATACCACTGTGGAGTTTTAGATAAAAATCAAAACAAGTATACTTCCATACAGTACGCTATTACTTATAAAACTTGCTTTTGTTTGTTATAATTTTACTTAGTAGATGAAATATTGCTCCTTGCATATTAATGTCATGCCAGAATATGCTCATAGTTTAGAAAACATTGGAACCTTAGAAAGATGCGTGTGTCTGGGCATCCATATGTTGGGTAATTTTTATTTTAATGAAGTGTTTCTAACATATGTTATAAGTGGGACTTTTTATATGATAAACCACGACGTAAGTAGTATATTGAACAGGTTTTTTTAGCCACTCTGGTGCTTTTGGCACTTTTAAGTGGTGAACCACCCCAGCCTTTGTCATGATGTGCTATTATGTTATCTGAGTATCCCTAAAGTAATAGGTAGTCATACATAATTAAACTGTCTTCTCCTTTATCTAAATGGCTTAACTTTCTTGTATTTCATCATTCAGGCATACACATCTCCATCAAGTTTTTCATGTCCTGGAGTTCCAGTTGTACCAGCTCTTTGCATCTTCTTCAACATCTTCTTGTTTGCTCAGGTTTGGTTTTGCAAGTACCCATTGGAAACTTGATTTGTGAAATCTAAGAATGAATGTTATTGAGAGGAGATGATAAAAATAGAGATTCAAAGTTTATTTATTTATTAAGAATAGAAATAAATTGTTTCACCTTATTAAAATTCTGTGACTCTTCATGGTTCTGCAGCTACATCATGAAGCATGGTTGAGGTTTGTAGTCCTCAGCGTCATTGCCATGGGCATCTATGCATTTTATGGCCAGTATCATTCAGTTCAGGCAAGTTCAGATCAGACGACGGTTTATCATAAGGCTCCAATAGAAGAAGCTGGATGATTAAATTGTTAAAGAATGACATTTATTGTTCATAATATTGTTGGTTTATATATTCCTCATGGTGAAGTATGACAAGGGCCACAATAGTGTTGTATATTCATTATTTTTCTGTACTTAGAAGCCCAGTAACAAAATTGATTGACGCAACATTCCATGTTGAGATAAGGAACGAGTAATTTGATTTAGCTCAGAATACCTTATTGCCAGCCTTTTTCTTCTTAAGAACAGGGAGAACCTGCAGAGGAAGAAGAAATTTGATTTAGCTGTTTGATTTGTCCGGGTTCAGTTATGTTTTAGGCATCAAGCCACTGCTACGGTAGTAGAAGGCCAGGCCGCTGTACGAATTGTAGATGGCAAAAGTGTTACCGGGATATCTCAGGCTCTTGAGCTTGCAGTATGGAGGGAATGTATTTATTAGATTCACTGATTAGCTTGATAGATCCGTTCACTTACGGTGTAGTGTTGTGGTTTGAAAGCTTAAGCTGTTGATCCAGCTGATTGTAAAACACCAGCATTCTTTTGTTGTGGTTTATAAGAACCGGTTATCTGAATTAGGGAGTATGTTTCAGATAAATGGTGGGAAATATCTTCTTCCAGGAATGTGGAAGTACTTCTACCACCATTTCCTCGAAAACGATACTGGAACATGATTTTTGAGTTTTAAGGTCTAAATTGCAGCATTGGGATTTTTACACCAGCCAGTGGAGTCAATCTATGCTCATTCACTTGGCACGTGAATATCAAAATGGCTAAAAATCAAATTTTAACCAATTTATTTTTTCAGTAAAGTTGGTCTCATCAGTTTCAGATTCAATTCACTAAACTGCAATAACATTGATAATGCAAGAACATTGTTTGTTGATACAATAAAAAGTTGGAAAACATCCAGAAAAAAATCTGCTAGGTAAACCATAAAGCTGTACTTATTGTTGATATAGCCTCTCAGATGTGATGAATTGTGATATCTTGGTTACTTGAAAGAGCTAGCATATGGAGCATGATAAACTGTCATTGGTTGCATCAAAACAATTTTAGATCACTATAAATCGCCAATGCCTAGTGGTTTACAACATTTTTACCTCAAATCTTGTTTATACTTGGAGCATTACAACATTGTGGCAGTACACTAAATTACATAAAGCAAGTCGTCATGCTGCAATGCAAAGTTTGGGACAGGAACAAACTTCATTCATCTGAGGTTTCTTCATCAGAATCTGGCAATAATGGCACTGTTGCACAGCAAAATGACTCCCGGTCCTTGAGGAATAGGCAACTTCCATCTGAATTCCATTTCAGATCAGTAATGGTAAACTGTGGCAAGGGAATACTCACACAGTAGGCACCGGAAGCAGTCCACATGTACAAGTGAGAGCTACCAGTACACAGAACGAGACGTGCACATGTTGGATCCCATGCTGCTGCACGTATCGGCTCCTTTTGCACCAGAATCGCAGCAACCTCTAGGTGGCGCATGTCCCACACCCAAAGAATGGTTGGCATGCTGTCATTACGAGTGAATAGATATTGGCTATCCTTGCTCCAGGATATTAGACCTGTCAATCAAACATACCCTTAGATTTTCCTAATTTCATCCTAAGTAGTTGTTATAAGGGAACTAGGGTTCCTGAGAGAGGAAAATGGGTTCCTGAGAGAGGAAAATGGGTTCCTGAGACTTGAGAGAGGAAAATGGAAATTCTTAATGGATTTGTAATATGATCGTAAGTTCATTCATAATATTACATAAAATACTTACTTCCTTTTACAGATGAAAAAATAAGTAGCAACAACGAAAACAAATAAGGTTCAGGATCTCACCGATGCCTTGTTTAGGGTTTGGTTTGTCTACTGGAGGCTTCTGACAGGGCAAGCTAATGGGTAATTCCATCACTTTGTACCTAACCCTAGATGGACCCTCTGGAGGATTTTCTGAAAGATGAACAAAATAAAAGCATTAAATATAGGGAGACTTAATAAATGAGCCAACTAGGACATAATTACAATTGAACTGAGAGAAAAATTCATACAACGTGCTAATTCAGCATGTAAATAAAGCTACAAAAGACTTGCATTCAGTGAATGATAGTGTCAAAGAACAGAAATTCATCATGACTAACAGCCTCAATCATCACTAACTTGGAAACCAAGGCCAACAAAAGTTTAATTCCATTCCTCCCAATTGCGAAAAAAATAACTAGTCTTTCTATAGTAATCTGAATTTGAAAGTAGTTATGGGTAACACTTCGAATGGAATTGGATGATTTACAGAAGAGGCAATGTAAGAAGCACCACACTGCTGTATCCAGCATTCCAATTTATTAGATGTCTTCGAACCCATAATTGCAGGAATTTCTCTTCCACTGAAAAAACTAAAAAATCCGGACTTCCTACTACAAACAACCCTTTTACTATCACTTTCAATAATATGATATTGGCAAAGAAAACCCAATTTATAAGCATAGCTTGCTAATACCAAGATAAATGATGAGGGTTGTTTTTTGACACATGAGTAAGGATTTATTAAAACCCTGAACCATTAGATGCATTTGGAAGGTTTCAAACCCCGAACTTGTGATACCATCCACCACAAGTCTTACCAGGTGAGCTAGCATCCCTTGGCAATGATGCATATGTTTTTGTATAGTGTCCTAAGAAAAGTTGGAAGAGGCAAATGTCTTACATTCGACTCGTTCCCTGGAAACTTTTATCTAATGTTATATTCCATCGACAAAATCCTGGAATATATAAAGGTTATGCTAAGAAGCATGACTAATATGGGCTGGAAACAGGACAAGGTGTATGAGAGACCAATTATCATAAGAAGGTCGTGTTGAGATCTTTGGACGATAGATACTTGAAACCTCGGCGTTGTTTGTGTTCAACTCTTTATTAAACCGAAAAATAGAAAAAGATACAGCTAACAAAGTTTAAAGCGATTGATTAATGGAAATGTAATTAGCAAGTTAATATATCTTACCAGAATTCTCTTGAATAAACCCATCAGTCAGAGATAATCCTGACATATCAAATTGCAAAGGTTCATCAACCTCCTGGAAAATTTGAGGGATGTATTTCAGGTGAAAGTGATCCAGTAAGATGCCTAATTACAAAGTCAGATGATATTAAGGTTTATGCACCTTGAAAACAGCAGCACTGCAAGGGCTGCGCACATTTGAGAGATGCATGAACTCTGCAAACATTTTCCACGTGAGGTGATTCAGAACCCTTAACATCTGATCATAACTACCCACTGCAAGATACTGGCCACATGGAGACCATGCAACACTTTTCACACCCAATCCACTTTCATATGCTTGATATTTAAATAGGCACCTTCCATCGGGAGAATATATCAGAACCTGTATTAAAAGATCAATACATGACAAATGTGAAAATCGTTTTCATATAACCACCCCCACCCCCCAACAACACACACAATTTCTAATTTTCTAACGCAGTTGCGATAAAGTCACCAATGGTTTGTAGATAAAACTTTATATATCGAGACATTATACATACATGCACACATATCATTCATTTCTGATATGAACTTACATATGATGTGAATCATTAAATTTGCAACATCTAAGATGTGAGTTCCTCATGTTATATGCTAGTCTTTACGGAAGTAGAGGAATGCAAATATCTTCTATAGGAAAGATCCATACATATATATACATGCTTAGAGTTATCAAAGCAGTTATAGGGAGTTGGGGTATAACATGGAATATATTTGGATTACATCCCCTTATATGTTTATATGTTAAACTAATAAAATCTTATCAAATTGTCGCTTGATTTATTTCGTGGTTTTTACAGCTGTAATCGGGATAGCTTATTGTCTCACTCTCTCTCCCGCACCCACATAAGATTCAACATTATTAAAAGAGGAGGAAGTTACAAAGGTAGGTTCACATCAAAACTGAGGCTGCTTAACAATGGAACTCCAATCAATATACAATGAATCAAGTCACAGCATACACGAACAAGTAGATGGGCATGCCAAGCAAAACCTACAATTTCTAACACCATCAGGGCTCAAGTTTTTGCTGCTAACTACTTGATTGTTCATTTCCTAACATAAACACCAACAAATAGAATATGTAAGATTTTCCACGTGCTTCCATATAGAAGATAGGTGATGTTGAGTACTTGACTGCACCCAACTACATCGCTTTCATGGAACGGGAATGATCCCTGACACATGATTATACAAATCTTCCGACCCAGTGAAGACGAAGTAATAGGTGTGCTCCTTTCTCAACATAAAGCCAACAAAACACGCAAGCAGATTTTCACTCCTATATGGAAGAGGATATCCATAGTGGGAACTGGTTAAGCATCATACCCAAATGAAGAAAGAATCAAGGCAAAATCTCTTTCATCCATACGCTCATCACTGGAAAGTCTGAACAGCAGCATACAGAATCTCAGAAACATAGAAATAATCCAAAATTCTTCATATCCAACTTCCTAACCCATTTATTCAGAAAATCCTCAAGAGCAACTTCTTTAAACAAAGACGAGAGACCTGAAATCTCATTCATTTATTTTCCCCATGATAAGTAACTTCTGAAAGTGGAAGTCCCAAGAAGTGGATTCACCATTCACCCTAAAATATTCCATAACCAAATCATTATTATGAACATAAAGAGCACAAAATCCTGGAGATCGATGTCTGAGGATTTCCTCACCAATCCACACATCGTTCTCAAACTATAACTTGCCGCTCTTTCCATTTCAGTTACTTCCAAAACCGAAACCATGTTCTGTACAAAACTCAGCAAAGAAGTGGTATTTTCTCCCATTTTTGCTACAGCAACAATTAGAAGGAAACTCAAGTTTTAGCAAGCTGATTTCTTCCTCGAACGAATGATAATGGTGATGATATGGGAGCACAGCATCGTTCTCTAATCTCTGTGGATAATAATGTTAGTCCTGGTGGCTGCCTTCAGGCAACTAGATATGGCAGGGTGGAGCTTTGTCCCGAATGGTGTTCTAGTCGATGTTCAGGCTTTATGAGCATGATCTTAACTGCAAAACAGTTCAGATGTTTTTGGGGTTTTTATTAGTCTCAATTCCCAAATGGTATCTCCATGCCAATTTTACAATATGGAGATGATATCATTTTTTTTTGTGATGCTATAGACAGTCAGGTAAAAGCTGTTTGATTCGTCCTTTTGTGGTTTGACGCGGTTTCAAGCATTGCAGTCAATTTCTTCAAAACAACTTTACCCCATTGGCAAAGTTGAGTGATTGGACCAAATCGAAGCTTAATTCATTGCGAATAAAGGTATGCTTTTCAGTTTCAAGTTCCTGTAGAAGAGCTAAGGAGAAAATGTGGAGAAAGTTCATAGTAGACTTATCGTGTGTGAACCAAAATACATCTCTAAATATGATCAGATCATGCTTACTAACTGTACCTTGACAAGTATTCCAGTGCCACGATGTCCACTACTATCTACTACAATCCTGGTGTCAAAATAGAATGACTTGGAAAAAATAGCTAGAGACTTCTTGTGGGGAACTTCAGAGAAAAGTACACATTAAATCAAGTAGGCTAATGTGTTAAATCATATTGTGGAGTTTTGGCAACTAGATGGCTCAAAGATTTCAACCAAGAGCTACAAAAGCTACTTGCAAATTGGTTGCGGAGTTCACGTATGTTAGAAGGCTCAAAGATCTCAACCCAATACATTGTAATGTTTCTGTTACTGTCCAAACACTGACTAATCCAGTAGGAAATGTTAAAACTTAGCATATTTAAATACAGACTTATCTTGTCTCTCAAGCGCCTGAAGAGGTGGATCTTAACTGTAAGTATGCTAAAATAGACACGAACAATTTCACTTGCCAATCTAGAGATTTCACTTGCCAATCTAGAGAAAAAAGATGGGGACAAACTAACAAAACAACAAATGGTGTAGATAGATTGAGTTTGGTTTTAATGTGAATTCATGATAGGAATGAGTTGGAGGATGGAAAAACAAAACAGAATTCAACTATGTACCTTATATTCCAGAGGAGAATCCCAGATCACTATTGCACTATCATCCGGTGACCATTCAATATCAGCTAAATCATACGTGTCAACAGAGAAAACACCCATAATTTCCCATGAATGACAAGATAGAAGATTAATATAGTCCTTGCAGTCACGCCTCGTGCAAATTGCGGCAAACTTCCCATCTTGGGTAAAGGAAACACCCTTAGCTCCATGTTTTGGCCATTGCACATGTACACAAGCAGTGTTCACAAGTGACCAAACTGTTAGCCTCAATTGGAAATCTGAAGTGGTTAGAATGTGTCGGCTATCAGGGCTCCACCTTGCATAAGAAATCCCAGCAGGACCTTCATCAATTTTACAAGTCCATTCAGGCTGGGTCAGTGACCATGCTTGTACCATTGGTCTCTTATGAAGACCACATAGTATGTATTCAGAATCAAGAGCCCATTCGAAATAACTTATCTTATCCAAGCAAGTAAACAAATGTACTACCTGCACAACAGGATTAAAAACTCTATGACATGTCACAATCACAAATATAAAAGATCAAGCACTGATACAGATGTGGGATTATATAGAATGAGACATCCACAAATATAAACTTAAATTAACAAAATAAAAGGAAAAAAAAATACCCACAACTAAGGGTGTAAATATTTGCACCACTCATTAATGGAAATCCACTTAATGCCATGTACAAGTGTGATCCTACAAATAATGTGTTTATTTGAATTAAGTAAGTGGTGCAAACAAACACCCCTAACCCTAATTAGGAATATGTGGAGTTAGGGTAACTCACCATCCATGTTAGCTTGGTTAAGAATAGGGTATCTCACAAATATGTTAAACAAAGAAATATAAATACTAAAAGGTGAATGTTTTATGGGAAACCCAAGGAATGAAAGTAGTTCTCAGAGCTAGAAATATCATGACTGTAAGACTAAAAGTTGAATAAAGTTGAATAAGGTAATAAGTTGCATGAAAAAATGGCAAAAACTTGGTTAATTGTTATTTTAAATGAGCAATGTCTAAATGTTCCTTCCAAAAACTTAAATACTCAACAAAGCTACAAAAAAAAAAAAAAAAACTTAAATGTGCATTTAGTACCTCTTCATGTGCCACCCCTAAACTCAACAGATCTAGGCTTCAATAGAGAGATGGTGTTTGGTGGTGGTGGCAGCGCTCTGAGGTGGTCTGCTGCCAGGGAGCTAGCTTCATAAAGGGTTGGTGGTGGCCATCACCCATCGGTGATGGATTTGGGGGTGGCAATGACCGCAGGTGAGCGATTGGTGGCTGCGAAGGAAGGAGGGGGAAGAAGGGTTGAAGAAGATGAAAAAGGGGAAGAAGAAAGGTCATATGCAGGAATTTCAAAACTAGGTACTGAACATGGTTTTATTTATATATTTCTTCCTTATAAACAAGGGAGAAAGTTAGTTTTGGGAACTAATTGAGCACTATGTATTTTTTAAATTATGGAGATTAGATCAGGATTCCATATTGATATTTATGTAAATACTAACCATGAGAAAAATATAAGGTAATAAGTATCAGGAGACTAAACACAATGTACGGACAAATCGCACAGATTATGCACGTAGGGGCAGCAAATTTGCTATTTACTCAAACTTTAATCAATGATCCACAACTAGAGTTAATCGGCAGTTCTCAAAAAGCAGCTAAAAAACTAAGTATGTTGTCATCTGCCTTTAGCTGGATATGAAAAGGTGTGATCACGGATAAGCCACTGGATTTTATTTTTCCTGGGAAACAATACCTATTATAACTCTTCTGGAAAGCAACAACACATATTTGACTGATATTATCACCACCCTCTTTTGCTTACTCCATGTTCGTATATTGATATATTTTCAATGTCATCTATTGTGTATGCTGAATTTGTATGATATACCAGGGACGATTGAATGTCCATAATTTGAAATTGGAAACCCACATTCAAATTTTCAGTCATGGATCAACTTCAAATGTATGTGACAATAAAACCCTTTTCTACAAAGAATTGGAAGAAGCGGAGCAGAACCCCAGACACATTGGTGTGGATTTAAATGATTCACAAGTTTGGGTTGTTCAATCCATCAAATGGGTACCTAGAACTCCAAATGTGTGTTCGAAGAAGAAACACCATTGATGATTCATCTCTCCCTTCCCCTTCCCCTTCCCTAATGTTAAATTAAAACCTATCTAAACAACCAAATGAAATGGAATGCAAAAAATAAAATAAATATTAGTAGTAAAAGTTGAAGTACCTTGAGAGAGACAACATCTCGGATAACAAGCCGATAATCAACAGCTACAGCAAGATAACGGGAATTTGGTGAGAAACAGCAAGGACCTGTTTGCTTATACGCCTCTGTAAACTCCATTAACACTACTAACTACTCTGTAAAAAAAAACCCAGAAAGAGTTCTCAAGTCAAGTGCCCTCCTTTACTAAGAAGAAGAGTTTGATAGATCTACTCAGAGCTGCTTTGGCTCTACCGATCCATCACTTTCATTTCAAAACCTCTCTTGAAAACCAAAATTTTAAACAAAACATCTGTACTAAATATCCAAAGAGGGCTACTATGTGCACCCGCTAGTTCCATCACCTCTTGCTCAATTTTCTTTTGCTAACAAATTATTACCTTGTTCCACCGCAATGCATAAAAGGCTCGAAACACAATCTATGCATATGATTTTTAGTGAAAAACCTTCGAATTCCAATAAATTACCGTAAAAGTATTAACCTTATTTGGTATTCGTTTGATTGGAGGGAATACACGACAATGATAATACTATTACGTTTGGTTACAATATCGGAGTTTTCTTACAAACCTAAGGGAAAAAGAGAGAAAAAAGTGGTTTCAATGTATAAAATTCTAGCTGGCTTTGTTTGCTAGTTTTTTTTTTTTTTTTTTGGTTTTTTTACACTTTTACTATAGATAGTGTTTGTGGTTATGTTATAAAGAGAATGGGTGAAAAGTGTAAAAAAATTTCAAAAAATGCTAGCAAACATGGCTAACTAGACTTATAATAGTTTGACTTTGGTTTAAAATAATTTTCTGCTCATGGCAGTCACAGTTTGTGGTGGTAAAAAGTGAAAATGGTATTAGTTGCGGTGATATCTAGACAAGGTAGTGAAAACTAGGAAGTTGCGAATGCACATAGTCGCTATCTCTTGTTTCCTACCAAAAAATTAAGGGTACTCGTCATTGGGTTCACACGTTTCTCTTGTTTTCTTCTACGTGATAGCATCACGAGAGAGTCTCCCTACCAATACACTTCTATTTTATAATGGAAAATTAAGAGTTAGAAAAAGAGACAATTTTACAAGTCCATTATTGCGAAAAGATGGGAAAACTTTATTTTGTTTTGAAAAAAATTAAAAAAAAATCTTTTTATTACAAAATTTTGGAGAAAAGCACATTAAGCATATACTATAGAGTGCACACAATGAAAAATCACTAAGCAGTCACTTTGTGCATGAAGTTGTAAACATCATCTTTAACAAAAAAAATTGTAAACATCATGATATATCTATCACAATTCATACCACTAATTTGCACCATAAATATATGACAACAGAAATCGCGATTTTTTTTACAACTAATTGCATGACATAATTGCTATTTTATTTTTCAAAACTAAAAGAAAAAAAGAATTTTGTTACTTGCCAGCAAAATTAAATCCTCATAATCCTTGCAGGCATGCGCTACTGAACTTTCCTAGCTGTTAACTACGCAACACAGCTTAGAGATGATCAATATTAGTAGAGAAAAAATTAGTTTGTTTAAACTAACTAATCCCACTAATTCCTCTTGTCCAAACAATCTAGTATTATATAGTAGTAACAATTTTTTTAGAAAATTTAAATGAAGACATTTATTCAGAACTTCACCATCTGATAGCTAAAATGTCGACATGCTTTGATCAAGTGTTTTGTTTAGACAGAGCTAGAGTTGAAACCCAATTCCATCCCAGGGATGAGATGAAAGCTATGCATAGATCCTTCTTCATCCAAATCGTTTTGGTTTCTTTGGTTCAATGCACACTACAGTTACTTCTGAAACCCCTGGGTCAAACTCCAATGGTTTCACTCACATTGGTAAGTCCTATTCTCTTCACAAATGATCTTATTCAGAAAGTAGAAATCACATTATGTAATTTATGTTTCGTGAGGTAAACTGATGATAACTTGAAATTCCAATGGAAAATATTGAGATTATTTACTCCAACAATAAAAACATGAGCAATGCTTCAGTAGATACGCAAATTTGGATGTACGGTACATCTATAGAAAGTTACAACCCAATTTACATTAACTTACTACTTGATATATATGAAGTTACCATCATGTGACCAAAGTTACCATTCATTTAGTTACTAACATCGCATATCAGTTTAATTACCAACTAAATTCACAAAAGTTACAAACCGGAAAACCAAAAGTTACCTGGATGGACCATACACCCAAAACCTTTGGATGCAATTTTTCATAAAAAGAAGTCTGGGGTGGGAGGTAGATATCGTAAAACATGGAGTAGATCAATTTTAATCATGGAGAGCACTCTGCTTCGTATTTCCTTTTTCATTTTCATTTTTTTGGTACTAAATGTGTGTGATTATATAAAACTAATGTTCGCATTACAGGCGGCTGTTATAATAGGACCTGTAGGTCTAGGACAATTTGGTGGATTGGGCCAAGCTATTTTCCCAGATAAAAGCTTGCAAATAGTTGAAACTGTGGGAAAGCTTTCATGTATGATTCACCTATTTCTGACTAGCGTAAAATTGGACTTTGACAACGGGGGGAGATTGTCAAGGAAGACAAGGGTTATAGGCGTGTCAACCTTCATAGTTCCATTGGTTTTGACATTATCAATGGTTTTCATTGTAAAGGACTCTGCTCCTAGCCTCATCAGAGCATCTCTTCCTATTATTGCAGTAATACAATCTTCTACTTCTTTACAAGTAGTAAGTGTCTTCTTGTCTGACTTGAAACTTCTCAATACTGAGCTGGGAATTATAGCCACCTCTGCATCTTCGGTAAGTGCTGTGTGCAGTTGGATACTAGTATCAGTGACTTTCAGTGTCAAACAAGCCGAATATAATTTGTTAAGATGGTTCAAATACTTTTCTTCAGCTTGTTTCTTGATTTTATTCATAATGTATGGACTAAGAAAGATAGTAATTTGGATTGTCAAAAAGACTCCCTATGGAGAACCTATAAGAGAAATTGATTTTTTGCTCATATTGCTATTGGTATTTGTAACTGGACTTATGGGAGAAATGTTTGGTGTACATTGGTACTTCGGACCGGTTATATTGGGCATGGTCACACCAGATGGTCCACCTATTGGGTCAGCCTTGGAAAATAAACTAAACTACTTAACATCAGGATTGTTCTTGCCGATCTTTTTTTGTGATGTTGGCTCGAAGCTGAATTCTGACAAGGATAACATTGCTGCACCTTGGATACTATTATTTTCTTCACTTGCTTTCCTTGGAAAGCTCATTGGCACAGTCATTCCTGCTGTATTCTACCAAATGGGCTTCAAAGATGCTATCATGCTCGGTCTCATACTCAGTACTCGCGGGATATTTGATCTTGCGGTTTATAGTCTTGCAAATTCAATGGAGGTATGAATCCGATGCTCTTATCAGTGAATATTGATTTCTTTTCGTCTTATCCATCTTTTAGAAGCATTTTATTGTACATAAAAATTCTGTGTCTAAAAATTTGTAACTTATAATTAAACCATCCCCTGCGTTTCCAAATCCCAGTCTCAATAAGAACATGTCTGTCTATGCACTATCACCCAAAAGCAAAACAAGGGAAGTGAAATCACTTTCTATATATTTAGAATCAAACAACTTTGGATTTGTAAAATTGAAGACTCTGAATCTATGATCCTTCCAACTAGTGGATTAGTTAGCTCGATTTAAGGGGTGTTTGGTTGATTAAGTGGTCTGACCTCCTATGAATGACGACATACTCTAATCGAGGTTTAAAACTGCACGTGGATGCACTAGGTAGCAATTAGTCTGGTTTTGGTTACCTTATGAGGACAGTACAACCTTTGGGCAATAATGCCTGGATCCATGGAGAAACTAAGATCACCAGTAATACACAAATCCTCGATCACCAAACAAGGTGTGGGAGTTAATCACAACTCTATGGAGAACCAAAACAAACTCCACCAAAATGGTCCAAATAAAGTTCTAATTACCAATTAATTCTAATGTATTGCTAAAAAATGGATTTACTCTTTGTTATCTGCATTTTCGTATTGATATGTGCATGTGTTATATCATATACTAACATTGACATGTTTTTTTACTCACTATTTGCAGTTAATCAGTTCCGCTTGTTATGCAAGGATGGTAATGAATGCAATGGTTGTAACAGGAATCATCTCACCTATAGTTTATTTCCTCTATGATCCTTCAACCAAATACATTGTGAACAGGATACATGCAATTGAAAGTGCCAAACAGAATGCAGAATTGCGAATACTAATTTGTGTATACAATCAAGAAAATGTGCCTACCATCATCAACATTCTTGAAGCATCCAATCCTACTAATAAAAGTCCCATTGTAGTGTATCTTCTCCATCTGATTGAGCTCATGGGCCGTGTATCCCCACTTCTGATTGCCCATAATCGTCAAAAAGATATGTTTGAGAAGCCTACTGCATCGGATAACATCATCAATGGCTTCAAAGTCTATGAGAAATTCAAGAATGGTGTTTTCACCCTACAACCTTTCACAGCAATCACACCTTTCACTACAGCCCATGATTATATATGCACAGTGGCAATTGAAAAGAAAACATGTCTTATAATTATCCCTTTCCACAAGCAATGGAATGTCGAAGGAACTACAGAGTGGTTCAAGTGCAGGAATATTAACAAGAAGTTGCTTACACGCCCACCCTGCTCAATAGGTATACTAATTGATCGTGGCAAGTTGAACCATGGTACATCTGTTGTGTCCTTATGGTCTAAACACAATATCGGTGTTATCTTCCTAGGTGGTAAGGATGACCGAGAAGCTCTGTCTTATGCAATGCGCATGGCTGAGCACCCAAACGTTCACTTGACTGTGCATCATCTTCTTCCCACTGATTACAACATAATTAATATGAATGAAAAGATCTTAGACAACCATTTAATAGATGACTATAAAGATACGAGTGGTCAGTACAATCACTACAAAGAAGAACCAATAAAAGATTATGTCGAAATAGTAAGAATGATCCGCTCAATGGAAAACGAATACAACCTTATACTTGTGGGGAGACAACAAATTTCTTACTCAAGAATATTATCTGGACTTGAAGAATGGAATGAGTATCCAGAACTCGGATTTTTTGGGGACATGTTAGCTTCATCAGACTTCAAGAGCAATGTTTCTGTGTTAGTTGTGCAACAACATTACCTTATTGAAACTTGATACATTGCTTGTTGTGTGATTGTGTTTTCCCCATTTAACAAAATAGAGGCAGAGCCAGAGCTACATAGTGTGGGGGCAAAGTGCCGCACCCAAATTTTCCAAACTTTGGTCATTTCATCCAAGGATGTGATTTCTATGTTGAGATTTCACGATTGTTTTTTTGAAATCTGAAATCTTTGATTTATTTCATTAGGCCAATTTTAATTTCCATACATTTTAAACTGTTACAACTTTAGTTTAGTATTAAAATTTTGTTATGTAAGTGATTTTTATGCAGTATGTATTATGTACGACATTATGAATCATGTAGGATTCTTTATATAGTATGTAAGAGTTTAAAATGCTTAAACTATATTAATAATTTCATAATTACAATCAAAATTTTTACGTTTTTTCTATACCCAATGAAATATTTCCTAAAATCAACTTACCAAAATTATCTCGGGAAACGAAAACACACATCTTGATAGCATGTCTTTGTGGGCCTAGTTACACTAATTTAAACTATGTAACACCGACTTATCATTTTTATTAATAAAAATTATTTGGCGGTGAAATTTCCCATTTAAGAGCATTACTTGACTCTTGAATGAGAGAACAAACATAATCATTCTATATAAAATTAAAATTCAGTCTTGCAACAACGGTTGGGTATACTAAGCAAATTTTAGAAGGTAAATTTAAAAGTTAAAGTCGAGGGTATCGAGTCAAACCGTCGAATACACTTAGCAACTCTTATTGAAATACTTATTACAAATTTTAAGTTTCTGAAACCAAAATAAGCAAAACTTTCTCCACCACCTGTACATCATATATATCCTTTTACATAGTCATTCCAACTTTCTTTTTTTTACAATGTTTTGACGGACTAATATAACAAATATAGTAGTTAGATGTTGATTTTCGTAGTTAAAACACTACCACAATACCAATCATCGTGGGTTAAAAAAAAAGGGGTGCTCGTGAACATGGCATGTTTTGCTATTTTGTCCAATCGGGCTATAATTTTAACACCATATTTATAACATTATTCGGTAGATTCCCTAGAACCTTTGACTTAAAGGGCGCAATGAAAATCATAGTTCATTTTCCATCAGATCATGTTTTGATGAATATGAGGAACACATGTTGCATCGAACTGAAACTTATGAGTAAGTCTAGTCAGTCAGCATGTTTGCTAGTTTTTTTTTTATTATTTATTCTCTTTAAAACACAATCACAAACACTATTTATAGAAGGGGTATAAGTGTAAAAATACCTAAAAATGCAAAAAAAAAAAAAAAAAATGCTAGCAAACATGACTGACTAGAATTGTTGGAAACTTTAACATGTTACCATTGATGTATTGCACACAATTCTTCAAATTTCGACTCAAAGCGGTTTAGTGAAAAATATATTTCATGTGCACGGTTGTCCTTGAAATGCACGAAACAAAGTGGGTCATGGGATATGTGAAGTCCATACTCTTTTATAAATTTCAAATTTGTATTTTCTTTTAATTATGAAAGTGTTATGAGAATCACTTAATGGGATCAGGAATGTAGTTGAATATTTAATGATCTAAGATTTATTAATAGTTTTTCTTATCCAATTTTTTAGGTGATTGCATGAGGATTAATGATTGAAATTTGATAATATATCATCACATTTTCTCAAAGTCTGCTTGTTTTTTGTCCAAAATTCAGGTTGTTTTTAGCCTTTGCCTACCACACTAAACAGCTAAGTTAGGTATAAAATAACTCGCATGCCAAATGTGTTCCAGTTGAGTTAGTATGTAGTGAATGGTATCACACGTCATAAATTCAAACTCGGTCGGCGGCATGGGGTGGGGAGGGTTAAGGGTAAAAAAAATAAATTTAAATGAATAAAAATAAAAATAACTCGCATTTTAGAAATAGTATTTGTGAGTGTTTAAGGACCGCCCCTTCGAACAGTACGGGTCAGCAGGCATTGGACAGTCGACCTGTGTCGCTACAGCCAAGGGGGGGGGGGGGGGGGGGGGGGCTCACTCACCCAGCTCACATCACATCGTGATTATTATCAAATTTAACGCATAAACACTTTTAAGCCCTTGGTTTCTATTTTCAAGTAGTTTAAACCATTGCCTACCATACAATTCAGGCTGTTTTAAACTTGTGCTTACTACATTGCCAATATGATAGCAAATTATAAAATGCATTTTTTGACTACCATTGCCAACAAGTTATTTGCGCATTAAATACTCAAAATTACTTATTCATTACTCCAACAATTTGAAATAAATAAGTAAATAAATACTCAAAAAGGGAGATCATGTGTAACAGTTTTAAAGCAATGCCTACAAATGCTTCAAGTGTGTGCCTACCATATTACTAATATGCTAGGCAATAAGTGGATACACTATGGATTATGGTTACGGTGGGCATTATATCCTGCAATCCCGATCTCATCCCGACTTTTTTGAAATTTTTGGAATTGATAAAACTCATTTTGATTTTGTCCCGTCCGGATCTAAAGTTGGATGGGATCGGGATGGAGATTTTCAATCCCGCCCATCCCATCTTGTCTCGAACTTAATTATTTAATATTTATTATTATTAATTTTAATCATACTACTCTTCTAAATGAAAGTTTGGGATATGTTTAAATTAAATCAAAACATCTACTATTTAAAAATTTGTTTGATTTAATACTCTTTGTTTAAATAAAAACTTAAGTA
Source organism: Berberis thunbergii (assembly GCA_003290165.1). Lineage (NCBI taxonomy): Eukaryota > Viridiplantae > Streptophyta > Magnoliopsida > Ranunculales > Berberidaceae > Berberis > Berberis thunbergii. Next base: position 31,647 of record QNQO01006873.1, on the reverse strand, counting down.
TGGATATTATATGTCAAATATAACTCATAAAAATATGTCAAATATAACTCATAAAAATTTATACTTTTTCACATTTTAGATTGGTTATACAACAATTATTTTTAAGACATTAAAGCCAAATGATGATTTGTTTTAGTTTTGCACTATGAGTTATATGTACACCTATATTTGGTTAGCGTATCACACAAATAATGTTTAGCACTAAAAAAAAAAAAAAATTGTAAGTTCATTGGACCATAAATTTTACATGACATTTAATATTGTTACAATGATAGCTATATGTACATAAATTTGGTATTATTGGTATGTGAGTAATGTGTGGTGAAATTCTTTTGTATTCTTCATTATAAGACTATTTAGTACCCGTTTATCCCGTCCCGTCCCTAACCTGTTTGGGATGAGATGAGGTCGAGATGAGATTTATCCCGTCCCGTCTCAATCCCAAAAGAACGGAATGAAATATGAGATCCGCCATATCCCGTGCCCACCCTTAATTATGGTAGTCACTCATTAATATACTTGTAATTGACTGCTACCACAGATATCCACTAAGATGCATAAACCATCACAGCAAGCATACCATCCATTGGCAAATTTCAGATTGGTAAAAACATACCTGCCCTGCCATACTACCAGTATGGTAGGCAAATCATGAAACGTATTTTGCCTGCCCATCACTAACAAGGGGTTTAAACAACAACAACAAAGAGAATCACATATTGATCCGTATAACTTTCTCCTCTTTTAATAATGTCGAATCTTCATACATTGGGGTGGAGGAGAGAGACAATAAGCTATCTAAATTGTAACTATAAAAAAATCACGAAATAATTCAAGCAACAATTTGGTAAGATTTTATTAGTGTAACATAAAAACATTAGAAACGATGGTACCTAAAAACATTTTCTCTTTCTCTTTAGTACCCCAGAAAATTTATTTACGATTTAGTAATTAAAAACTCGAGTATTTCAAAACCCTACGCGTGAGTTCTTTCTTCTTCCATTTGTCATCTAATTTTCGACAACATTCAAGCCCCACCACCATCTCCGGCTGCCATCACCACGCTAAATCCTAGATTTTATGGTATTTTTTTTTTAAGTATTTAAGTTTTAAACAAGTACCTGCATTGCTCAAATTGTTTTTTTTTTTTTTTTTTTGCACAAAATGTTAATAAACACTGGATCAAATCACTTGTTGTAAAGTTTGTGATAATTATATCTGGTTTAATCTAAAACCTGTACTCTCTAAATATATCTCAAGGTAATTAAACATGTAATTCAATTAGTTGCCAACAGAAAATTTTGTACTGAACCTTCCTTGCTAGCTGGTAAACTGTTCAACAGCCTAGAGTTGAGCAAAACAAGTTTGTTAAAACTAATTCGTCGAAAACCACTAATTAATTTTGGCCAAACAATTTCATAAATAGATATATATTGTGAATTTACAAGAACTTAAAAGGAAGAAGCATTCTCCATTGTTCTCCATTATACCGATCCTCACCTTCTCATCCCAAAAATGGCCACAGCCATTGATCCTAATCCTGCAGCCATGGCCTTTTTACCCGATGTCTTCTGTTTGTATAAGAATAGATCCGAAAGTGCCAGGAAATATTATTTCCCCAAGGATGAAGTTCAATATGTGCATCAGGCTTTTTTCATCCAGATCATTTTGATTTCTTTGATTCACTGGGCACTTTCGCTTCTTCTCAAACCCCTAGGTCAAACTCCGGCTGTTGCAATGATGTTGGTGAGTTTGTTCGATCCCTCACTATATTTTGAGTTCATATTGATATTGGTTATTAGTTTTACTTAGGTCGTGTTTCTTTGCATTGGAAAACTTTCATATATATATATTTATCTTGCATGTCATCTTAATAGGTATACTGGTGGCACCTACAAAAACAAAAATCCAATAACGATCCAACCTATCATGTTATGATCAATATATGTCATCTTATCATAGTATTCATATTTTTTTACGAACTGTTTTCTGTCATTTAACTTACAGGACAAATTTTATTGACCAAGTGAAATATTATGATAATACCTAACTTTTCTTTTTACGTATTGATGTATGTCATTACAGGCCACTGTCATAGTAGGGCCTTCAGGTCTAGGGCAAATTCATGCCTTAAGTCGAGTTATTTTCCCACTGAAGGGGATGATTTTAGTTGAGACTTTGGGGAAATTTACATGCATGATTTACCTCTTTCTTATTAGTGTAAAATTGGACTTGAGCACTGCAAAAACATCGTCAAGAAAGGCAAGGCTTATAGGCATCTCAACCTTCGTCATTCCCTTGGTTATGACATTATGTATGGCTGTCATCCTGAAGGACTCTGCTCCCCGGCTAATTAGCCCATTTCTCCCAGTTATTGCAGTAATAGAATCTTCTACTTCTTTACAAGCAATAAACTGCCTCTTGACTGACTTGCAGCTCCTTAATACCGAACTGGGACATGTAGCTACCTCTGCTTCAATGATAAGTGGTATTTTCAGTTGGATCACAATAGCGATTACTTTTGGTGTCAAACAAAGCACCACATTTAATTTGGCAACATTTCTCAAAGTCTCAGCCTCTGCTTGTTGCCTGTTTCTATTCATAACATATTTCCTACGGAAGTTAGTGATTTGGATAATCAAAAGGACTCCGCACGGTGAAGCCATAAAAGAAACTCATTTGTTGGTTATATATTTAATGGTCTTTGGAACTGGATTTTTGGGCGAAATGATGGGACAACATTGGTTTTTCGGACCAGTGTTATTAGGCTTGGCTATACCAGATGGTCCACCCATTGGGTCAGCATTGGAAAATAATCTGAACTACTTGACCTCTGGATTGCTCTTGCCAATCTTTTTATGTGATGTTGCATCAAAGCTCTTCGTACTCGAGGATGCTGATACCATACCATGGTTATTATTATTTTCTTTACTTGGTTTCTTTGGAAAGCTTATTGGCACCATCATTCCTTGCATCTTTAAGAAAATGAGTTTCAGTGATTCTATCTTGCTTGGCCTCATTCTGAGTACCCGCGGGATATTTGATCTTGGGATTTTCAGTCTGGCAAATTCAATGAGGGTACGATTACTGACCCATGTCAACTTGATCTTCCTTCCTTCAATATGTAGTTTTTGGTATAGAGGCACGAAATGCAAATAACTATCTACCTAATTAAAATATCATACTAGATCTTATAGTGGAATTACAAGTTAAGTTCTTATTTATTAACTAGCTATATATTCTCTAACATAGACATTCCCTTTGTTACCTAACTTTATTTCAGAGTATGTGTGTTATATTCAACTAGTAACTACTAATGTTGAAAAGCATTGTGATTCATGATTTGCAGTTAATCAATCTCGCGTGTTTTGCAAAGATGGTGGTGAACGCACTGGTTGTAACAGGAATCATTTCACCTATAGTTCATTTCCTCTATAATCCTTCAATTAAGTACATTGTGAACCAGAAACGCGCAATTGAAAATTCCAAAGCTAATGCAGAATTGCGAATACTAGTTTGCCTTTACAACCAAGAGAATGTACCCTCTATCATCAACCTTCTTGAAGCATCCAATCCTACTAGTAGAAGTCCTATTTTAGTTTTTCTTCTCCATCTTATCGAGCTCACGGGTCGTGCATCTCCACTTCTTATCGCCCATAATCCTAATAAAGATACGTTTGAAAAACCTACTGCATCTGATAACATTATCAATGGCTTCAAACTCTATGAGAAAACGAAGAGAGGTGTTGTCAATATACAAACTTTCACGGCTATCACACCTTTTGTTTCGGCCCATGATGATATATGTACAATGGCTATTGATAAGAAAACAACTTTGATAATTATCCCTTTCCACAAGCAGTGGAACCTTGATGGAACTAAAGAATCCTCCAAGTGCAGGAATATTAACAAGAAGTTGCTTACTGAGGCACCATGCTCAGTGGGAATTCTTATTGATCGTGGCAAGTTGAACCGCGACATATCTATTGTTTCCTTATGGTTAACTCATAATGTTGGTGTTATCTTCTTAGGTGGTAATGATGATCGAGAAGCTCTGTCTTATGCAATGCGAATGGCCAAACACCCAAACATTCACTTGACTCTGCATCATCTCATTCCACTAAACAACATTGTAACTAATATGAATGAGAAGATGTTAGACAATGACTTGATCTTTGAGTACAGAGATATGGAGAATGAGAATGTTTTGTACAAAGAAGAACAAATAGAAGATTGTTTGGGGATAGTAAACATGATCCGAACAATGGAGAATGAATATGATGTTATACTTGTCGGAAGACGCCAACGCGACTACTCAAAAATATTATCAGAACTTTCAGAGTGGAATGAATACCCAGAACTCGGATTCTTTGGAGATATGTTGGCTTCTTCGGACTTCAAAAGTAATGTCTCAGTGTTGGTAGTGCAACAACATTCTCCTATGAAGAATTAACAATTCTAGCCTAGCTTGATCCTAAGGGGCTGTTTGTTTTGATCTCTTAATCCAATTTGTGCATCAAAATTTGTTTACCACTTCATAATGATTGGCAGTTTTATTATCATACTGAACTTGCTATTTTTTCATTTATTTTATTTTATTTATTTATATTATACTAGTTTATCCATAGCAAAGGGCGGACGTGGGAATATGCTCAATCTAATAACTTACTTGGTACAATAAAACCTCTTTACAGTGATACTCTATATAGGAATAACCTCCATATAGTCATAAAAAAATGGTGGTCCTAGTTATAAATAAGATTAAACTCCACATTGGTGTTAGTTTTAAGATTTTACGTCTCATCATAAGAAATTTGCCTCCACATCTGGACTATATAATACAAGTTCCCCTTGGGAACAATGTGTGTTGTCTTCGTCTAGATTTTTAGATTGCCCAAAATACTTTCCCAATTCTATTATATTTGTATAAAAAAAAAAAAAAAATCAATAGGTAGGTGATCAGGGGTAATTTTGTAATTTTAAATGAAAAAACTTATGTACCATTTTACTCTCCCAATCAGATTATTTACGATAAAAAACTGCATCTCTCAAATATAGTTAATTATATCTAAGCCCCCTAGCATAATTTATTTAAAGCCCTTAATTATTTGTAAATTATACAGTGGCCCTTAAAATTATTAATAATTATTTTGTTTAGAATTTCAATAATAATTTTTACTTATTATTGAAAGATTGTAATAAAATAAAGTATTGAATAATCGCGCACATAGAGCACGTTGACAACCTAGTAGTAATAATTGACAGTAAGACCAATATATATATAATGACAATAAAAATTTAAGAGGAAAAAAATATTTCTCAAAAGTTTTCTAGTTCAACGATTTATTATTTAGACTTGATGTCACGTCTTACGGGTATTAATATCTCGTTAACATGGACACCTTATTGTTAAGTCAAAATGTTTCTAATTTCTCAAGAATGTGTGTAGCTTCTTGGCATATGAAACTTTTAGTATTTCCATATTGTCATTATCTCGATTATCTCCTTCCCCTTCTTACCTAATTGTATTAATGATTTCTTTTCAATTTAAAGCGTATACATCTTGTTGCTCAACCATTGGATTAGTGTAGCAAATTTGTCGAATTTGATTTATTTCTTGTCGAATTCAATTAGTGTAGTGAAGCTGTCAAATTCTTCAATGACTCTTCCATTCTCTTAATCTACTTCATTTGTAACTTGCAATTCATTGACATTCGAGGTCTTAATTTTGCAGTGTTTGAAATAAACTTTGTAACTGCACCTCCATTAACAATGAGAATAGTCAAGGTGATGAAAAAAAAGTTTAAAATCAACAATGTCAATAATAAAATATTTTAGCATATTAGAAAAATAAGTTCAATATATTTTAAGGGTCAAACCATACCAAAGGCATTTAATGGTTTTGAGATCCAATATTAAAACCATGCTATCGTTTCATAAAAAAAAATATTAAAGAGAGAGAGCCAGAGGTAGGTTTTTATCATGTATTTGAAGCACAAATTTTAATAACATTTTGTCATTTTCATAAAAAAATATGGAGTTGTTATAATTTCATTTGTGTCCATGCAAGTCAAAAATAAAAATAACAAAAGTTAGCCTTGGTAAAAAAAAACCCTTAAGTTTTTATGGCTCTAGGTTGAGCCAAGGATTAGGTCTAGGCCCAAATTTTCCCTTTACAATAAGTTGGTCTTGCTTGAAAAAATGAATAGGCTCAATTATGTCGGACTCGACAGCTCTAATAATTTTGGATCTACTCCAGTAGATACTCAATTTACATTATAAAAATTAAAAATACTAGGAAATTAAGATTTTGCAACCAGTGTGACATGACGTGATCTTGAAAGAATGTTGAAATCCCCAAAATATTTATGTGTATCTTGAGATTGTAGAATTTTTTTCTGATGATGCCACATCAACTTGATTACAAAACCTGATTTCCTAGCCTCACTCTATAAAAATATGACATTTACCCCAGACGTGCAGTAAACTTTCATTCATTTAATTGTTGTTGTTGTTGTTGTCATGGTCATTGTTTAGTAGCATTTCTTGCTCTTTCAAGGAAACTCGATTCTTGAAGGGGGCCAAAGAAAAGTGAACGAGTTTTAATGATGCTTTTAAAATGATCCAATTTTTTAAATGAGTTTTCCATAGAAGTGTCTTCCTATAGATTTTTTTTTTTTTGGGAAAGCAAGCAGACACTATGTACACTAAATTGTCATTTTTGTAACAACTCTCAAAATAGTAAAAATTTTGAGCTGTAACAGCCCACCAAACAATTTCAAGCTAAAACTAAATTTAGTCAAAAAATGAAAAATAGTTACACAAAAAAAGTGTTACATAAATTGAATAACCATGAATAATATCACTTGTAGTACCATATTATTCATGATGATACAATTATTGTATCACTTTGTTTGTGAAAATGTTGTAAATTGTTTGGTAACTGTTACAACTCAAAAGGGTTACTGTTTTGGGGTTGTCACAAAAATGTCAATTTGGTGAAGTGAGGGTTTTAAGGATCCTTAACCTTTATATTAATAATAAGAAATTCAAGAACAACACCTCTCCAGAGGGAGAGACGCGGCTACAAGGTTTCATTCCTTTAGAAATTGTGCAACTAAATGCGAGAAATTAACTAGTTTTCAAAGAAAACAAGTTCTTCTCCAGTGAACCAAACACAACCTAGATTTTCCATAGAAGAAACAATGTCGGCTAAAGTCAAAATATCCCTCAAAATAAAATGTTACGTCTACCATTCCAATGCATAAATTCTTTTGTGCAAAATGAAAAAAAAAAAAAAAAATGCAGAAAAGGAAAACTGTGATTTTAAGTTTTCAATCATAAAAATGTTTCATGAAAACTTGAAAAGATTGAATCAATGTTGTTACATTCAACTTTTGATGCTATCAGACATTACATCTGTTGATATACAAGATACGACCAACACAGACACATTACTCTTGAAGTCAGCTGAAGTGAACATGTCTCCGAAGAATCCAAGTTCTGGGTACTCATTCCATTCTGTGAGTTCTGACAGTAAGCTCGAGTAAGCTTCTTGGCACCTTCCAACGAGTACAAGGTTGTATGCATTCTCCATGGATTGGATCACATTTACTATGCCAAAACTATCTTCTACTTGTTCTTCTTTGTACTGATTGCGTTCAATTCCTATATAGTAATGTTTATATTCATTGATTAAGTTGTTATCTAACTCAATCTCATTAATATTAGTTGTCATGTTGTCGTTCGGAATTATCCGGTGCACACACAAGCAAACATTGGGATGTCTAGCCATGCGCATTGCATAACACAAAGCTTCTCGATCATCTTCACCTCCTAAAAAGATAACACCGATATTGTATGCTGACATCCAATTAGAAACAACATTCATGTCACGGTTTAATCTTCCACGGTCAATAAGAATTCCCACTGTACATGGTGCATTGTTAAGCACCTTTTTATTGACATTTCTGTACTTGGATGATTCTGAAGTTCCATCAACATCCCATTGTTTGTGAAAAGGGAGAATTATCAAAGAAGTTCTCTTATTAAGTGCCATTCTGCATATTTCATCATGGGCTGACACAAATGGAGTGATTGCTGTGAAAGGTTGTACACTAACAACATCATTATTTTGTTTCTCGTAGATTTTGAAGCTGTTGATGATGTGATCCGAAGAACTAGGCTTACCAAACAGATTTTTGTTGGGTTTATGGGTGATAAGGAGCGGGCTAGAACGACCGACAAGCTCAACAAGATGAAGAAGATAGATTGCAATAGGACTTTCTCTACTGGGATTAGATGCATCAAGAAGGTCAATTGTGGTAGGCACAGAAGCTTGGTCATAAACACAAATCAGTGCTCGAAACTCATCATCGGCTTTAGCATTTTGGATTGTACGTTTATTGTTGATAAAGTAACTCGTTGATGGATTATATAACCAATACACTAGAGATGAGATAACCGCAGTTAGAACCAGAGAGTTCGTTACCTGCCATGTAAAACATGTGTTGCTAGTGTACTGCAATTCATAAAACAAAAATGTTTCCACAGTTAGTAAAATTCAAATATAAAGAGAGAAAAAAAATGTTATTATAGTTGTGCCAAATAAAATGTACCTGGATTGAATTTGTGAGACTATAAATCGCAATATCCAATACCCCGCGAGAGCACAATATGAGGCCAAGCACAAAAGCATCTTTAATATGTATACGGTTGAAAACGCAAGGAACTATAGTACCTACGAGCTTCCCAAGCGTACCAAGTGAAGTTAGGAGGCCAACCCATCCCATAGTATTGCCTGAAAAATGTATATTTGTCTTTGAACCAACGTCAAAAAAGAAGATTGGCAAGAGCAATCCTGAAATTATAGAACCTAGTTTATCTTCTAAAGCTGACCCAACTGGTGGACCTTCGGGTATAGATAATCCCAATATAATTGGTCCGAAAAACCAATGTTGACCAAACCATTCTCCCATCAATCCTGTTGCCAATACCATAACAAATATGGCGAATAAATGAATCTCCTTGATAGTTTCACCTCGCGGAGTCTGTTTGATAATCCAAAGCACCAACTTTCGTAACACAATTGTTATGAATAAGATTTGGGCAAACATAGAAAATGCAAAACCAAACCATTTATCTGCATCTAGTCCAATGTTTTGTTTCAGAGCAATGGTGATTGTCAAATTAATGAAACTACATAAGCCACTTATTGCCGATACAGAAGTAGCTAAGTATCCCACCTCTGTGTTAAGGATCTTAAGGTCGGCCAAGAAACAATTAACTACGTGAAAGGAAGTTGCAGACTCTAATGTTGCAATCAAAGGGAGATCCATTTCGCTTGAGATGTCTTGAGTCTTATTTATGTGGGAAGCCAAAGGTACTGTAAACATCAATGGAACACTGAAGATTGAGAACCCTATGAATTTTTCCATTTTTGATGATCTCTTCAGAATGCTCATGTCCATCTTCACTCCAATAAGGAAAAGATAAATCATGCACCCAAATTTTCCCAATGTTTCTAGTTTATGCATAGTTTCATTTGGAAAAACATTAACACGGAACGTCTTATTATGCCCAAGAACCGATGGCCCTACTAAGAGACCAGCCTGTGAATTGAAGATAGAAACTAATCAGTAAAAATGATTCTTACACGTACAACATTTAAATTTAAATTGTGCCACTCAAACTCAAAGGCTCTGATGGGTTTAAATTGAATGAACATAATTTTTCAGCACATGAAATGAATGCATCAAATCATAAGGTCCAAAACCCCCCTCAAGTTCAATTGGTAAGCAATGGTATATTTGTTTGTACAATGTGGAGGAATAAAACGCGAATGGATAGAACTAGGGAAAATTTATAGGCTTGAAAAGAGACATTATAAATGGTCTGCAAGCTTGGATCTCAAGTATGAGAATGATAGTTTACAACCTTGTTTATATTGGATTACATATATTCTTAAGATTAGAATCAAATCGGAGATGAACTAACTTACCAGCATATGTGCAACTACTGGAGTTCCGCCAATAGGTTTGAGAATAGCCTGGCACAACCCTTGCATCAAAGAAATCAAACCTATTTGAACAAGAAATACCTGATTCAAAAATTTGAATGAATCATCGCTATATATGAACGCATGTGGGAGCGCTGAATTGGTTTGAATACAAACAATACCATCATCATCTCTGTGCAATGAGTCGTCTTGAGGTAAAGACATTTTTGCCAATGAAATGAGATAATGATGGAAAAAGGAGATTGAAGAACAATGTGTAGAACATATGCATTTGGAACTCTTATATACTAGAACTTGAAGCATTTAGTTTAGTTGGAACACAAGAACTAGAGGTTGTCAAAAACCACCTATTGTATTGTTTTCATGCCCAACACTTTACAAACTGGGTTAGGCTGGGTGTGTAGGATAAAACACCAACAAGAATACTTTCTACTTGTAGTCAACATTTTTAGGGTAACAACATCAACAAAATAACAGAAAACAATAACCACAAAAAAATAAAGATAAAAATCTACTCAGCCTGGTCCTTGTGTCTAGCTCGTGTTCGGGAAGGGTATCAACTCTAGCCCTCTCTCCATGGGTTTGGAGAAGATGGATAGAGGGGTAGACTTGGCACTCACATGTTGGACACCCTCCCAAACACTAATCAGTGTTCTCTCCCCAAGCTGCGGAAAAAGATTAAAAAAATAAAACAATTAATACCACTGTTTATATAGTTATTTTTTGAACTTTACATTTGAATAATATAATATAAATTACTGATCGATATTGATATTTACCGAATTCTTCCAAGTCTAACCTAAACTTTGAGCCCATGGGATGCTTGATTTCAAATTTCCATGGCCAAGTAGTTTTCTTATTGTCATTCATCAATTCCTTGCAACGTGCAACATTTTGTTATGGTGAACCTAATCAAAGTGCTAGGAAAATATTTTTGCCAACTCCATCATTGAATCTTGGATAATAATGGGGGATTTCAATGCCATTCTTCCAAATGAGGAGAAAATGGGAGATAAAATAGCTCATTTGATTGAACTCATCTAGTTTTACATGTTTGTTATGAACAAGGATTCTGATTTTGTTTTTCAAGGTAATTTCGATAAGTTGATTTTAAGAAATATTCCGTTGTGTATAGAAAAAACATAAAGATTTTGGTTGTAATTTTGAAATTGTTAAAATAATTTAAGCATTTTAAAATCTTATATATTACATAAAAAGTACCACAAGACTCATAATGTCATACAAACTATATATTGCATAAGAATCACTCTTATATAACAAAATTTTAATATTAAACTAATGTTATAACAAGTTAAAATGTACGAAAATTGAGATTGGTTTAATGAAAAAAATAAATATTTTCGATTTCGAAAGAAATTTGATAACTAAAATATATATATATATATATTTCGGGAAGTTTTGACATTTTTCGAAAATCACATTCCTTGTTTATGACACATGTCTTATTATAGATACTGCTTGTGTTGGTTCTGTTTTAACTTGGAATTTCATATTAGAGACACTACATAGAACTCTTATTCATCCGTCTTGGTTGCAAATGTTCCATGTGCACAAACTTAAATCCATTTGCACATACGCCTCGGATCCCAAAGGAGTATCTCTCAAATTTATTGAATTTTATTTTTGATATTAAGTTAAAAAGATGTAAACCTTTAAAAAAAATTCCATGCTATAGATCAAAGAGAAATTGGCAGTAATTTTTCACGAGTTGCACGCTTCTTGCTATAAATACTTATCGATTTAGGAAAGATAGATAGGAGTTATCCATACGGATGGTTGGCCATAATGGATAAGTTATCTATTTTGGTTTCCTACTCATCTCCATTATCTAAGTACCTATAAGCTTCATTTTGGAGCTTATAGAATTTGTGCTACTTATAAGTGGTATTTGATCGTAACCACTTTAACAAACAAGTGAGACATGGTAATCCAACACTTACAAGCGCGAACAAACAAGCCCTTAGTTGAGGTCAGTCACACTACTACGTTTACGTCTCTGTTTTTTTTTTTTTTTATATATATTACGAGTTCTCGAATCCGTACCATAAGTTTCATTTATGAATCTGCTTGATGTGGTTTGCTGCACAAATAAGGTCGCATCAATTTAATTTTGTTTTCTCAAATTGAGACTTGGGAGAAGTTCTAAGCAATTTGAGTCTCTTTAGATTCTTCATTTAATAACTAGTTCATATAAGACATTCATAGAATGTGAAGAATGTTATTTACCTTGATTAACTTATTGCATGTTGCCACATTACCATGTAAACCTTTTTAATGTTATTTACCTCATTTTACTATCTTACATAAGAAAATTTATATCTTTTTTTCCCTCCTTTTTATTTTCTCGTTTTTCTCTTCACTTTCTCCATCAACAACACATTTTTTTTAGAGTAATGCCAAGGAACTAGGTTTTTTCAAATGGGGTGATGTGGCGCTCATTGAAAAGAATTAATGATGGCTTCCTTGAGATACACTCGTCCATCCTCACTGAGGAACGTCATGTCACCTAATTGTCGGAAACACGATTCTCTATCATTTCCCTTTCTCCTATATATGGTGTTTACATATATTTCTTTTATGTTATACTAAAAAATACAAGGGATCCATGGTTTACAATACAAAAACTCATCAACTCATCCAACAAGTAAAATCCCTTAATCTTCTCCAGGAAAGTGCATGTATAAATCGATACCTTAATCGAAAATATATTTTCCCACTTCAACATATTACCAAATCATCTCAGGGTCTGTTTGGTTAGCCATTTCCTTGGGAAATGGAATTGTTATGCAGATTTCAACTGCTGGTTGTTTATTTACTGACAGAAAATCGGTTATTTATAAAATTGTTTTCCCACTACTCATGAGAATCCAAATTCGATAGAGAGACCTCCAAATCGGATTCACGAAAACGATTTCAACTTTCATATCTATTTTCCGTACAACCAAACAAACCCTCAGAGAAATAAGTAGATTTGTATTCTCTAGTTTTTTTTTTTGTATTGTGTAAAGAATGTATAACTTTCAAGGAAATTGAAGTATTAGTAGTGGCATGCTTATTTTTACTTTATTTAATTTCTTTTGTTCAAATACGCATATGCTACTATGTGGTAGAAACATGAACCCATGTAGATTTATTATGTGTTAACGTGAAAAAAAATAACTAACAATTATATTTTTGTTTACTAAAATGGACACCTTATCTTATAATTAGATGCATACATATACTTAACGAGTATAAGATGATGCATTTGTAAACCATTATGAAAGAGAGCTTGAGAAACCAAAAATTATTCGGTCGCCGAGTTTATTTTTTGCATTTGGTGTCACCATTCTAAATTTCTTAATAAAAAAATTGAATAAACAGAATTGGAAAGATGATGTAGCTAGGATCTTGGAAAAATTAATAGAAAGGGATTTTTTATTATTAATAATAACTGAGAGGAAAAAAACTACGAATCAAACTTTTCTATTTGAAAGGCATACATTTTTACTGAATCTCATAATCACTAAATTTCCTCACTTTGGACCTGTGATAAGTCTTACAAGCTAAGCTAGCACCCATTGAAAAAATATAAAATAAATATTATCGCCCATAGATATAGCGAAAACAATAATTTCATACTCGTCTTATAACGGTGGAACACCAATAAAAGGAAGTTAAAATATAATCAAAAGTAATAGAGAAAAAAGTGTGTAAAGAAATAATTAAATGTAGTGGTGTTGAAAAACATAAGGAATTAGGATACAAGAGGCATTTGGTGGAAACCATTATATGACATAAGATTTGACTACTTTTTCATTGATGGGAGCTCTTATAAATTGTCACAACAATTTACAAAACTGTTTACATGGGATTAAAAAGGCACTTGGCGAATTAACAAACAAATAAAACCGAAGTGAACATTGTCCGTTGACATTTTCCAACTATTGAATGCTAACTTTATAAAAAAAAAAGAATGTTCTCAACTTTCAAGGGTTATTGGAATGTCTCAACATCCAGTTTTTCCAAGGGGTGAGAAAACGCGTAAGGGAGAGTTAACCACCCATCTTTCTCGAGATGTATGCATTTTCTCGCCACCTAGAAGGGCTCCTCAAAATCATCTTATTATTGCTTTTCCAAACTCTAAACATACTAATTTCTTGCTTGTACCTCAAAAGTAAATTTGGATTTAAAGCTAAAAAACAGTTCTTCACACTTTTTGTATATATCTGCTACTTATATTCATCTTCTTTAAATGAATGGTAAAAAGTATGTCTTCAACTCTAACTTTGCTTTCTAATTTTGTCATTACCGATTCTTAATAATTACATGTAAAATCAAAGACCAATGAATAGTTTCAGGGGACTTTGTGTTTTAAAAAATAATAATATTACATTTTTTATACTTTTGTTTTCCGAAATTTAGATTGTTTATAATTAAACTTTGTCCCTTTCAATATTTATTAATTACACTTAACTCTTTAATACACTTTATTTGAAGCTCTTCAATTATTTATAAATTATAAATAAGTCATTATCAGTGAAAAATACTATTTATTACTGAATATTCGCGCACGCTCGCGACACCCTAGTGGGTTGAAAAGGCACTTGATGAATTAACAAACAATAAAACCGAAGTCAACATATTCCATTGACACTTTCCAACTATTGAATATACTAACTTCGTAGAAAAGAATATTGTCAACTTTCAAGGGTTATTGGAGTGTCTCAACATCATTGTATTATTTGCTTTTCCAAACTTTAAACATAAAGTATCTTTGAATTTAAAGCTAAAAAACCAATTCTTAGCACTTTCTGTATATGGGTTTGAACTGATCTCCTCATATGAACAATCAATCGTGGTTAAGAAATAATGAAAACATATATAGTCTAACCTTTTTGTGGGTAGGTTTGAATTTTCTTTATTGTGTAAGGATCAAGTGTCAGCCTTCAAAGGAAGTCATGAAGTAAGTAGGTTACACTTTGTGTAATTTCTTTTGTTCAAATCTACCTGCTACTACTCGGTGTAACACCATCGCTCACCAACACCAACAACAATATTAAGAAATCTAATCAAATTGAATGGTGTTCTTCTGTAAATCCCTCTTAACTATAGACCATTAGTAGTCAAAATAAGACTTTTTGAAAAATAAAGACGTGGGAGAATGTTTCCGTGGACTTCATTTGTTGATGAAATAACTGTTTACGTAATCAGAGCATGTCCCCCATCTTTACTATATAAACGAAATCATGGTTTTTAGCTTACTCTTTTGGTAGGCCACAAGTTGAAAACAAAGGCTACGGGATCAAAGTGTTACAAGTAGTCAACTCTAAAGATGTGATTACCTACGTACTAGGAATGTTGTTCAATGAAACAATAGATCAGAAGCTCGAAAAAACTGGATCACTCCAACAAATTTTACATGATAATATGCCATGGACATATTCCCACGTTGGAGGTGAGCTTAGACAGGATACAAAGATGTCACCGTACTTGAAGCCTGATGTCGACATTGTAGCAGCGTGTTGCCATGACCATGAAGCTTACCTTCATTTGGTGGATGGATTTTTGGCATCAAATTGTCCATTTATGGCTAATGCTAAGAGGAGTCTTGTAACTTGTAACGGTTCTATTTTTCTGTGGTCTAGGGAGCCCATTTACACCCCGCGCTTGCCTTTAAAAAAAAAAAATGTTGTTAAGCCAATAAATATATAATGTGACGAAATCATACACGTGTCAGTAAGTAACATGATATTACAACTATCCCCTCATTTGCATTGCTAATTACGACACATTCTACTGTTATTTAGCGACAACTTTGCCTATACAGTGAAAATAGTACAAAAGAAATTTAAGCAGTGTTAGTTTGAGTTAGACATATAACCTCTTATTAAATAGAAATAAGTACTAACTAGAGATAAATGTCTTGATATGAGTGGACGAAAAGTATTTATTTCGGTTCTAACTAATTAAAGGCAGTAACTATTTGGGTCCACAATTTCCTCTCACCCACACTACCCATTTAATTTATTATTTCATACAGTATAGTTCCTTTTCACACCACTCATAAAAGGAAAAACCTAAATCTTTCTCCCCTCCCAAATTCAAAACGATCGAAAACTCTCACTCCCCTCCCAACTTCCTCGTTTCTTTTTCGATCCTTCATATTCTCGTCTTCTTATCTGATCTTCTTATTCACTGCATTTTCTTCTCTCATTTTTCTTGTTTTCTGCCCTTCCCATCCCCCCCCCCCCCCCCAAAGAACCCCTCGCATATCATCTCCATTATCTCAAATCAAAATTGATGACGAAGTCGAAAAAGAATAAGATCCAGAGCCTTTTACAGGATCTTGACTTCAATTCTTTACGACGATGAGTTTTCTGCTCGCAAGTGCCTTCGCGAGGATCTTGACTTCAATCAGTTCGATCAATTTAATCGGGTTGGTCGGGTTTTTTTTAACCTCAAGTTTGGTTAAATTTAATAATAATAAATAAATTTTGGAAGGGGCGGGAAGAGCGAGATAAAAAAATCTTTAACCTAAATCCCATCTCATTTTAGATCGGAACACAATAGGATCAGGATAAATTTGATCAATCCCTAAGAGACCTAAAAAAAATCGAAATGAGACTGAAACAAGATCGAAATTGCGGGATGAGATGCCGACGACTTCCTAAACTTGACTCGGGAAATACATTAGCATTGCACGTTGGTGGCTTCAAAAAGCTATGATCACAGCCTCACGAGGGGTCGAGGGAAAGGAGCGAGAGATGGGTGTAAATCCATGAGAACTTTCGCCGCCTCACACGTACACAAACACGGCTCGGTGTGAATCCACGAGAACCACTGGCCACAGTCAAACACAACTCCCCTCTCATCTACCGTCCATTTCCCTTTATTATTTATTCGTTCGTTCTTTGGTGACTGACACCAAACAAGACCTAACTAACAACAAAGGGAAAGGGTGGAGTTTGGAGAGCAGAAGAGAAGGAGCTTGAATTGAATTCAACCATCAAGGTTAGTCAGAAGAGTGGGCAGTGGTCCTTGCGATGGCGGAAACATCGCATAGCAATAGCAACACAGCAGCTGTTCAAGCTACCAACGACGATGCTTCCGCTAGCAAGCTGTGCGTATTTCTTCTTTTTTTTTTATTAGTATTTGGTCAAATTACATTTCTCTTTACTACTACATTATATGCCCTAACTATGTTCATTCATTCATTCATTCATTCCATATATAAGAAAGCTGTACGCAACAACAATAATCTAATCTGATTAAATGGTGTTCATCTCTAAATCCCTCTAAAAATTTCTCTTAGTTTCTTTGTTTATTATTGACTATAGACCAAATGAATGAAATCCTCCATCGAAAATATAAATTTTTTCTTTTCTTTGCTGCGATGGTGTGGACTGTGGAAAAATAAATCAGATATACCTTCCCTCGATTCACCATTACTAGTCAGAATAATACTTTTTGAAAACTATAGATGCAGGAAATTCTTTTTGTTCGGGGACGTCATTTGTTTGATGAAATAACTGTTGACGTAAGCAGGGGCATACCCCCACCCGCACTATATAAACTCAACCAGCGCTTTCAGCTTATACCATCGATTTGTAGTCTTCTCCCGAGCGTGTGGGGTTTTTTTTTGTCGAGCATTGCTCAACTAACTTCTTGTAAGGAATATTATTCCTTCATAATTTTCCTTTACAAGCCATGCGTAGTTGGTGTTGTTAAGAAAGGAGTTCCATTCTGAGATTTCCCAATTCCCAGTGCCATGCATGCATCAGGTGTGGCCCGACCTCAGTTTGGTTGCTCAAGACGAACAACCAACTTTGGGTCAAGGTTGAATCCATTAGCAAGGCCTTCAGCTGTTTTACAAACTAATGCCACCATTCCAGAATCTATTCAACTTCATCTTTCGAATTTGCAGAAGTTGATTCAAAAGAAAACAGAATCAATTCCAGTAGTCAATACTACTAGCAGCAGCACCACTACAAGTACCGGAAGGACTGAACAATTTTTGGAACAATTCAATTTAGGTAAAATTCTTTGGGAAACAAAGGCAGAAGATCAGATGTCCCCAAGAAATTTTAATCATCTTAAACGGCTGCTATCGAACTCATCACCCCAATATTCTCCCAGAAACAATATTGGTCAAAGGTGGCGTGAGTACCATGGTAGCAATGATTGGACCGGTCTGCTTGATCCGCTTGATGAGAATCTCCGCCGGGAAATTGTCAGGTATGGTGAGTTCGTTCAGGCAGCTTACCATGCCTTCAACCACCACCCTGCCACCACCACTATAGATGAATCAGAAATGACACCGCTACAGGTGACATTACCGGACAAGTCATACAAGGTAACAAAGAACCTATATGCCACATCATCGATAACCATGCCTAAATGGATAGATGATGTGGCACCTGATCTAAGCTGGATGACGCAGCGGTCCAGCTGGATTGGATACGTGGCAGTCTGTGATGACAAGAGAGAAATTGTTAGGATGGGCAGGCGAGATGTAGTCATTGTACTAAGAGGGACTTCCACTTGTCTTGAATGGGCTGAGAACTTCAGAGACTTCCTCGTCGGACTACCAGATCCGAGCCCCACAACGACAGCCGAACCACCAGATAAGGTGAAGGTAGAATGTGGATTTAAAAGCCTTTACAAGACTCCAGGGGCTGAGCCCAACTCACCTAGTTTATCAGAGTCCGTAGTGAACGAAGTCAAAAGATTGATCCAACTGTACAAGGGTGAGAATTTGAGCATCTCGATAACAGGTCACAGTCTTGGGGCAGCGCTAGCACTACTAGTCGCAGATGAATTGAGTAGCATATCCACAAACTCTGATCCTCCGATTGCCGTTTACTCCTTTGGTGGGCCACGCGTTGGAAACAAAGGCTTTGTAGATCGATTGGTCAACAACGGAGTCAAAGTGTTACGTGTAGTCAACTCTCAAGATGTGATTACCCGCATACCAGGAATGTTGTTCAATGAAACAATGGATCAGAAGCTCAAAAAAGCTGGATCACTCCAACAAATTTTACATGATAATATCCCATGGGCATACTCGCACGTCGGGAGTGAGCTTAGACTGGATACAAAGATGTCACCTTACTTGAAGCCTAATGCCGACGTAGCTTGTTGCCATGACCTTGAAGCTTACCTTCATTTGGTGGATGGATTTTTGGCATCAAATTGTCCATTTAGGGCTAATGCTAAGAGGAGTCTTGTAACGTTGCTAAGCCAACAAGGATCTAATGTAAAGAAATTGTACAAAAGCAATGTTCAAGCTAAAGCTTTAAACCCTAAAGAGGGATGTATATAAATAATGGGCGATCTTCTGTAAATGTTAATATATACTATTAACTATATTTTTGTGATATTCAAGGCAATGTGTGTTAGGTAGTGACATGATATTACAACTATTCCATCATTTACATTGCTAATTACGACCTATTCTACTGTTATATAAAAGAGAATTGTTTGTCCAGTAAACCTGCCCCTAATCAACATGAACAAATATATAAAGTGAATTTATGAAATTCACTATTTGCGGCTTTGAATGAGAGCTTTACTTCTTTCTTCGTTATGTAGCATGTTAAACCACGTCATAGTATTACTTAAGCAAAAGCAAACAAATATGTTGATCCACCTTTGTAATCTTTACTTGGATGATTGCCTAAGCTTGACTCGGGGAATACATTTGCATTGCACGTCGGTGGCTTCAGAAAGATATGATCACTGTATCACACATACACAAACATGACTCGATGTGAATTCACGAGAGCCACTGGACCACAGTCAAACGCAAAACTCCCCCCTCTTCTGCCGTTCATCTTGCAAACCAAATAAAATCCTCAATTTAGATTCTAGATTCAAAACCAACCAAACATAGCTTAGAAAAAAGACCATTCACCTTTATTATTTATTCGTTCGTTCGTTGGTTACTATCATTAAAATGACCAAACAAAACCTAATAACAAGGGAAGGGAAGAAGATGAGGAGCTTGAATTGAATTCAACCATCAAGGGTCGTCAGAAGGGTGGGTAGTGGTTAGACAGTGCAATGGAGGAAACACCTCATAGCAATAGAAACACAACAACTGTTCAAGCTACCAACAACGATGCTTCCGCTAGCAAATTGTGCGTATTTGTATTTCCCTGCCATCTGCATTTTCATTCAACTCTTTTTTATTATTTGGTCAGATCAGATTATTTCTACTATTGCATTTCTCATTTTTCATTCTCATTACTACTACATCATGTGCCCTAATTATGCCTAATTGTTTTGTATTATTCATTAATCTTTCTTTCGTTCCATATATATGAAACCTATACACAACTCTTTCCACAAGACCTAGGAAAAACAAAGTATGTCTTCTCATTGTGAACTAGGAGAAGAGAATCATTTTGTAATGGATGATGTACCCCTTGTGATTCAAGCAGCTAAAAAAAATATGATCTTTATATGAAATATACAAATTTAAATTAGGGGACACAAATGTGACCTTGAAATGTCGCATTAAAGACAAAAGTTGAAAAGGAGAAAATATAGCGACTAGTGAACCGACATTGGCCCTATTCTTGGAGCTTGATTGTGAAAGTTTAGAGCCCAACTCTAAAAGTGTATAATCTCTAGCAATAGGATGCAGATGTTAAAATATTAATTGCTATCCTAGGATTTTCTTGCATTCACATGTGTGGTTGGGATGGAAATTTACACTCCCACTTTATATTCGAAATGCTACATGGAGCAGTTACAACCTTTCCTTTTCTTCTAGGGAGTAGATAAAAGTCTGACATTAAAAAGGGAAATTATCATCGGAGTAATGGGGATGGAAATGAAAATAATAAGCGATGAAAATTTTCCTTTTGCATTTTTATTTCCATCCCAAATGAGATGAGCATCTCCAAATATGGGTGGAAATGGAAAAGGAATTTTTTCTTCCCATGTTTTTTGTTTCCATCACCTTGCTCCAATGGTATTGTCATGTTGAATGAAAAATTAGTTTTGTTTTTACAAAAAGGGACAAAACTATAAAATGAAAGTTAACATTGTTCTACATAGCATTTTGAATATACAGTGTGGGTGAAAAAATTTCATCTTCGGTTTATATTTTCATCCCCAACCATGTGTGAATCCAAGAAAAAAAATCCCATCCTATTGTTGGGTGCACTATGGGGATGGAAGTGATATTTTTGACATTTCTGTCCCATGGTTGGAGATGCTCTTAGAGTGGTGTTTTTGTCTCTCTGAATCTTGTTCTCCAAAGCTACATTATAGAGCTTTGCTGGAGATGTCATGAAATGTTATCTATTTCACCATTTATCTTATTGCCGTACCACTCTTCATCTTGTTAGGTAAGAACTCAAGTGTTATTTACGATCCTTCATTTTTATCATTTGAATTTTTATAAAAAAAAATGTGTTTAGAGACAAATTTTAAAGACTTGGGTTGGAGTGTAGATAGTGATACCGTTTTACGCTTTCTATCTCAACTTTAAACATTGAGTAAATTCCATATAAAGCCGAAATTTAGAGCCTTTGGTTGGAGAGCATCTTCACTTGAAGTTGCTGAAAGTGTAAGGCGCACAATGAGAATTGTTGCTGCTATGTTATCTGTAGTGTGACACATCCGAAAAAGTATGTTAAGAAACAATGAGTGAAAATGGCAAGGCTTGAGGAATTGTCCCGTGATTCAAAGTAAGTTAACTGAATTCAATCCTGTTCCATTTCAAAATGTGAAACATAGGTTTCATAAAAAACATCGACATCCACTTCATCATCTCTTCACAAAGATTTTAATCCTTGGTCGAGAATTCAAGTTGTCAACCTTTTCATTTGATTTAGAGGTTGAGTGCAAATGGAGTGAGGCTCTTTTATATGTCGGCTAGGAAAAAAAAGGAGAGTTTGTCACATTGCAAAATGTGAAACATAGGTTTCAAAATGTAAAACGTAATTTTTTTATGAAGCTTAAGTTTCACCATTAGGTTTGGATTTGTTTTCATATGTTTTGACGTGAAACGAGCCTCGACGCATAAGTTTCAATAAAAATTTACATTTGTACACATAAGTTTTTCATATATTCTTTGTATAGGAAGATGTGTTAATTTTGAGGTCTTATTAATAAAATCGTACCTTTTGAAAAATGCAATTATAGTTGCAGTCATGATGGTTCCTAGAGTTTTCGTTAGGGTATTATTTTTACTTGTTATATGTTTGGGATCAAGGGCATCAAGAAAGATGACACATCCGAAGACTTATATGCACAAACTAAATGTTATAGCTCCTAGAGTGCAGTGTGACATCCAAGTAAATGGAGGTTTTTGAAACTTTGTTGGAAAGCATAGCGCAAGATGGATTGGATCAAGACTATGCCTATGATTCGTAGTTGATAAGTTGTACAATTAAACTTGGTACATGATCAAAATTTAACAGAAATAATTGTTACAAATAATAATGCCAATTATGGGTGGATAAACTAGAATAGGAAGCATGGACATTCCATTTAGGTCGACATGTTCGTGTTGGACTCCTTGTCAGACACAACACTCCTCGAACAGGTGTCGGATGCGGCTCCTCACGTGTCATGGGGTTGGCAATTTGGCATGCTTTGGACATTTTCTAGATTGTTTTCTCGCTATTTTTATCAAATCGTGTATTGATTAAGAAAAAAAAGAAGCGGTAAACTTGTACTCTTAAATATTTACACTCGTGAATGTATAATGATTGAATGCATATGCATTGATAGTTATTTACTCTTTTATATGACATATATTAAGAAAACGAGAATTGCAATGAAAAGTTCATATTATTAATTATAAAAAACAAAAAGAAGTGCTCATTTCAGTGTCATGTTCTAGTCATACAACTCATACCCCATACCCCATACCCATGTTCTAGTTTTTGAAATTTGCGTCTATGTATTGTGTCCTACAATGCTCGTGTTTGTATCCACTAAATGAAATAGTCAACACTTTTACATTATACAGATAACGAAAACAAATGTTGTTAGCTTCTATATCATAAATACATAATGTATATTGTTTTATCACGTGTCAAGGTAATATCAAACTCTTAATTTTTTTTTTTTTTTTTATCAAAATATATGATACCTTACAAAAAATATTAAATGATTTCACTAATGTTTCACAACTCCCCATGTGTATATAGAATGTACTGACATTCTTTTAATATACATTTAACATAATGTCATGGGGACCACATGGAATAAGATTACAACTTCATTTTTTTGTGAGCATGATCACCATAATGTGGAGATGATTCTCACAAAAACTTAGCTCATTTCAATATTCCAGTCTCATTGTTTAATCAAAATTGAAGAACGTACCTGTTTTTTGCCATCCATTTTTATACAAATTTCACCTAAACTTTTTAAATGGCTAAATTTTCTGGAATGAAGTAGATTTTGGTGAGGATGACTTTTATATTCAAAAAATGAAAAGAAAAAAGAAGAAGCCGGTAGCTCTACTCCATGTGCGCCCCACTAAAGTGGGTCAAAAAGTGTCAAAATAACCTCTCTATGCTATATCTAATAAATGAGCATGGTGTTTTGCTCTTCCTAAGGAATTTGAGACAAGACAACTAGGAATAAAAGTGATCCAATGAGTTGGTGGTGATGATTCACTCCCAACAATAGTTTGTAAATAAGTTGCATATAGAACGACAATAGAAAATGAACAAAAAAAGTAAAGTAGAAGTGTGGAAGAACGTGTGATGTACATGTGCTATCTACTTAGTTGTTGAACTTCATTAAACTTAGTATTGTTGAAATGCATTTTTTGAAGATATTGCTGATGAAACCTGCGATCAAGACAAGCATCTTAGGCACATTCAAACAAAGAACCGAAGCTCCATATTTTGGCCAGTGAGTTTAGGGAGAATCCACTCTGCGGTTTGAAAACTTGTTTCGCAATCAATTAATAACTTTGACCCTAAAGTATACATGTTTTACATGCTAAAAAAATACAATTTTCTAATGAATATATTTAATCGACTTAGATGAAACTAGTTGGAGGTGGAGGCAGGGATAGGGCTAGGGATTGTTGCTCATTTTTAGACTATGTCAGTCAAAAAGATGATGAAGCAATTGATCGGTTTGTGGATACTGATATGCATACTTGGGTTAGAGTTATATGGTACGTGTTTTTAATTTTATCTTACGTAACCATCTCTGCATATGTTTTTACCATGATATACGATGTGAGTACGTATGTTTATTTTTGGGTTTTGGCAAGTTGAACAATCATATTCAACTACAAGTCCAACAACCAGGTTAGAGTCCATATGTGAAGGATCCTTCAATAGATTACACAAAAGAACTGCTGTGGCCATATGATCAGGCACACCACTGGTGACAGGAAGCTGAACACCCCCCCCACCCCCTACTTATATACATTGTCATGCTCCTTTCCTGTTATTGAACCATAATCAGAGTTATACCTTGTTTAAAGTTGAAAGAAATGAAATACATATGTGGTGCCACTGCGGTCTGCTTAATTCGTGTGCGTGCTTTCACTGCTTGTTTTCATTTGAGATTGCTTGGGTTGTCCATTTGTCCTACAAAAAGAATGAAGAGACGCAACAAGTTCATATAAGAGAAAGAATGCAGTTTTGTTAATTTAACATTTTGGATTACTAGTAGAACATTTTTGGTTTCTCACAAATTAGAAAATTATTTGTCATCCCAATTGCTGACATCGATTATTTGTTCATTTGACTGAAAAGATCATGTGTGACCAAGGGTTACATGAAGGACGAGTACATCCACTTGTTTGTGAGAAGACCCGTGAGAAGATCTCCAATTATCAATCGAGGTATGATTCCTTAGCAAGACAAATTGAGTGTTGACATGTTTTGGGAGACTTTTGCATGTTATGTACTCTCCAATTTTAAACTTATTTGATTGTGGCTGTGTAAATATTGTTGTGAAGGTTACTATGCTCGTTGGGCTGCCCTTCACAAGTTACTCGATCAGTTTCTTAACTGTACAAGTCATAATAATGTCAGGAGTAATATGAAGCAGATATTATCTCTTGGAGCTGGCTTTGATACTACGTACTTTCAGCTGCAGGTTTGTGTTTTACTTTCTATGAAATTGTACATTTACAACTTGAGCCTGGTTTCCATTATAGCCTAATACAAGTATATTTTCTGTCTCTGTGAACGTTGTTGGTGCATCATTCCCTGTGGAATCACGTAATTGATAAATTGGCCTAGTTTTTATTATTATTGGGGCTTGCTTTTGTTCTACAGGAAGAGGGGAAAGCACCACATCTATACGTCGAGCTGGATTTCAAGGAGGTGCAAGATTTGAAATATTTGTAACTGTCTTATGGGTTTAACGTGCAATGCACTAGCTCATTTTGTGGCATGAGGAAGTGCAGTTGGCTGATTTAGGTGAAGAGTATTACTGTATTAGTATATGAAGGAACTTGTGTCATCCTATCCATGGTTCCATTCCAAGTGGCACATTTTTATTCTGTCATACTTGAGAGATCTAGATCTCTATATCACTGTCATATGGTGGGAATTTAATTTTTGTCTCCATATAAATACAGAAAATGAATACGGACTCATCTTACTGTGCATAGGTGACTAGTAAAAAGGCGGGACTTATAGAAGTTTCTAGCCAATTAAGGGACAAAATTGGACCAACAGCAGTTATATCACGAGGTAAATGCCTGCTAATAGCATATATTTCTTTATCCGGAGCATAATAAATGATCTGAAGTCTTGTTAGTTGCATTGCACTATTTCCTTGACATTTGCATTATGCATTATCTGGTTATAGCCCCTATATAGCATGAATTGTAACAGATTCTAATGTAAAATGTAGAAAAATGTTATTAATGTCAGTAGCCCTGCTTTTTGCTCCTATATTGTTCAAAATTTTGATATATGCACCCCCTTTGGAATTCAATTGCGATTATTGGTTGTTTCTAGAAACTTTTTTTTACTGATGGCTTCCTTCATATGTACTTTATCAGAAGCAAAGCTCTTTTCTTATGGTGATTAACATTTCTTCTTTTACGATCATCTCCATTGGTTAAGCAATCTCATTTTTAAATTTGTGAATGTGAATTCTAGTATGTAAATTTTGGAAACTCTGGGGAAACTAAAATGTATCAATGACAAGGCACACACCCCACCCCACCCCAAAGTTGAGTTCATAAAATAGAAAAGTAAACAGTCGTATTGGTTGAACTTGATTGCATGAATTACAATGAGCGGATATCCCTTTTATATAGGCTGTTAACTTGGAAGCCAGGCAAGAGAACTAACACGTGTAATCATAATTTGAGAGTGGGAACCAAGCAAATCTATTCCTAATTTGAAAAGGTAAAGATTCCCGACTAGACTAAAATAAAATAAGAAACCAAATCTGATAGAATTAGCATATTTACTAATATTCAGAATAGGAGTATTTTAGCAATATTCGGCATTCCATTATTCTTGTAATAGGGATTTCAATTAGGATTCTCATATTTGTTTCCTATTAGATTTAGGATTTGTTTTAGAATTTAGGATAGTTATAAATAAGTCATAGGCTTCCGTTGGTTGATTGAATAAAAGTTATTTCATTATTTCCGTTTATTGCACTTTGTTTATTTTCATTGCAATTTTGTTTATTTTAATAGTCTATCAAAATGTGCGTAAATTAGAGAATCGTATTTTGGCCAAAACAAAATTTCTGTTGACACCTCACTTTTAACACTTAAAATCGCATGATGCCACACTAAATACTAAGTAATAGGGTATAAATAAATCCCTTATTTCTTTATTCTCTAACAAGAGGTACTCCTAGTCAGATTATAGTTCCTCGCTCATCCTGCAATTTTGGACCACTCTGAACCAGCCTTAATCATTTGTATAGCTTGGAGCTAATTACCACTGTGAAAAAATGTTGACTCAAAAAATGTTGATCAGTACACTGTGCAATCAATCCCTCAACTATGAAATATAATTCCAGCGGGATAATTAATGTTCATTGCATCTCCATATTTTATTGCATCCATTTCATCAATATCCACACTTTCATGTACATTGGGTTTATATAACAGATCGAGACATGATTTAATTTAATGCTGGTCAAGTCTTCTACTCTTAAACTACTTATGGTTTTACTTTTTTAGAGAGGCTTAAAACCACCTCTTGAATGTAAAACTAAAGGATAAATAATTAGACCTTTGATTTAAAGTTAATTAAAAAACCTAACTGGTGAATGCAATTTCAATTGTATCTGGATCAGACACTCATAATTCATCCATTCAGTGAAGTGTTGGAAGCCTCTAGGCGCTCTTGATTGTCAACTTGCTTGAGGGTAACATTACTCATAAATATGATCGTATTTGTAGACCAGGATGCTGTGTGTGTCAAATTTGTTTTTGTGTTTTTGTTTTTATGTGTCAAATTTGTTTTTCAATGTGTTATTGTTTTTATGTTTGTTGTTTGAAATTTCTCTTTATACACGTAGTCCTAAATTTTATTCTCTATTGGTAGACGCAAAACCTATTTCCTATATTCACTCCTCAAAGGTTTGCAATCATTTGAGTTTTAGCTCTTTTCTTCTTACGCTAGTTACGTTGGATCTGATTATGCAGAGAAAGGTGAAGTACATAGTGATCACTACAAGCTACTTCCAGTTGATCTGCGTGATATGAGGAAGTTAGATGATATCATAACAACGGCTCAGTTGGACCCAAGGTGTGTGCACGTGGTTGTTCACTTAAAAGAGTCAATCCTTATTGATGGATAACTGGTTGATATTATTATTTCTCATATGCTAAAACTGTGGAGGAACTTTGTATTTATTTATGTTCTATTTTTTTTAATCTTCCACCCTTTTCTTATAGTTGCTTTGTTACCGTCGTATGAAACAATACTCCAGTTTGTTCTTGGGCACTTTACTATATTCGAAACTGTTTCTCCACTTCCATCACTCGAAACTAATTTCTGAGTAACTTTCTTAAGAGTCTGTCAAGATATATAAAAGTCCATATGAACAATGTAACTGTAATATGGTAAAGTATGATTCAAGCAACTGTTTCACAAGCATTTTCTGGTTGCAACATTTTGCAATGAGAAAGGAAAAAGGGATAATAATAAAACTAGCAAACTCATGTATCCCACTTCACTTTTGTTGGACTCAGATTTTTCTTTTGTAACTTAAAGCTGTTTATTTTATTTCAAGTTTTAATTCTTTTTGAAACGTTCAATATTTATTGATTGGGGGTCGTCTTATTACATGTTGAGAATGATTAAGCTACGTCCTTCTGATGTTGTCATCAGCCTGCCAACATTTATAATTGCAGAATGCGTCTTGATATACTTGGATCCAGATTCAAAGCTGCTCTATAGTTGGTTGGGCTTCAAAAACATTTTCCTCCGCAGTTTTTTTCTTATATGAGCAGGTTCATCCTTCTTTCTTTTG
The DNA here is from genome assembly GCA_003290165.1 of Berberis thunbergii. Taxonomy (NCBI): domain Eukaryota; kingdom Viridiplantae; phylum Streptophyta; class Magnoliopsida; order Ranunculales; family Berberidaceae; genus Berberis; species Berberis thunbergii. The sequence goes on along the minus strand of QNQO01006873.1, from coordinate 3,176 downwards.
GTCACAAATTGATGATTTCTGTTTCCTTGGTTAGTAATGTTTCTCATGATTTTTTAGAATTTCTTTTCCTTCTCAACAGATAAGCCCAGATGATGCTTTTGGACAGCAAATGATCAGAAATTTAGAGGTACACCAGTGATCGTTGTTCTTGATTTCAGATTGGTGTGTGAAAGCTCTCATTTGCTTGGCTCGTTTATTTGTTATTGCATGATAGCAGGGACATATTATTGGAGTTAATTAGTTCCTCATTATCGTTACAGGTTTTATTGAAAAGTTGCAATTAGTTGGATCATAAAAGACGACTAGTTTTTTTATCTGATAACTTAGGTTATAATTCTGCGAGGACAATGACATGTTACTCCTCCATCTTCGATAACATTGTAGGCATGACAGATTCTCATTGACACTGCGTTTCACTTATCATATACTAGCACTTGTTTTCGTGCACCTTTGCTTTTGTTCTTTGCACGTGGTTTAGTCTTAACAATATAGTTTAACAGACTTGCGTAATTTGAAAGAAATAAATTGGTTTTGGAGTGAAATCCCGCTGAAAGGGGCCTAGCCCACTCTGAGGTGATGTGTCAGGTTGTGTTTCAGATGCTAGCCTGCTGTCCAAGGGGAGAATATTAAATGTGGATCTGCATTTTATGACACCAAGGTTTTTTTGATTCAACAACAGTCGTTATGACAAATGGATTCGCAGATCTGGTTTTATCCTTGCGGGACCATTTGTTGGTTGGTTTATTGAGCTTAAAACCCCACCCTTTTGCGGCAGCGTGGGTGGGGGGGAGTGTGGACAATATTGTTTGCACAAATGAATTTCTTCTAATAACTTATTAGGATCCGTTATCAATGATTTTTGTACAATTTATTAGCATTTAAGCAGTACGTGACTTATAATTTAAGCTAAGAAAATACATCCTAAACTACAAAGATGTTTGGTGTACCATATGGGTATTAAAAAATACGGTACTTGTTGAACCCAGCCCTAGTTAAAGCCACACCTTAGAAAGCAGTTTCTCTACTGTATTAAGTGGTCATGGGGGGATAGGATGATCAAAAGTTAGGCTTTGGTATTGGAATTAATTGGATGAATATGGTCGTGGGCCATGAATCTTAAGATAGTACTTCCCTAACTTGTTTGCATGTATAATTCAGGAAGCTTGGTTTGGTTTGGAGTCAATTGTAAATTTGGGGGATGATCTGGGATTTCGTCTTTGTAGTGGGTCAAGCTTTCTCTCAGGGAAGTCACTGACTTCATGGATTTGAATGGAGCTTTGGAAGTGTGGAAATCAAGAAAACAAGTGGATATTGAATGAAGACCAAGGACAAATGTTTTCCATGTTCACTCTTCCTCTATGGTTGTCGTATGGATCAGTTGCCATGCTTGTGCTAACTTCCATTTGAAACTGGTTTGGAGGAAACCAAATTTCACTGAGTTTCTATAGGGTATTGCCTATTGATGTAAGTTGTACGCTGTGATAGTCTGAAAGGGCTACTTATCTTCTAACTCCATTGTGTAGGTTAGGCTATGAGCTAAATATCTGTCTGGAGAACATATTAGCCATTTTCGGGTTCCTTTTGGTAATGTTGGCTTTTTATTGATTGTTGAGCTTCATGGAAACCCGAGCTATTTACATTAAGTAAAGTGATTTTTTTTTTTTTTTGGAAGATGAACTCATTCAAAATATATTGTGTGGTCTGGTTAGAAACATAATTGCAAATTTTTTTTTTGCATAACGGTTATAGATTCCTTTTGTGAGAGCATTTGTTGAACTAATATGATCTAGGAATATTTGAAGTCCAGTCTCCAGTATGATAGGCATTGTTATTTTGTGAATCAAGAAATTCTGAAACAGTATGATCAATAATTTTTGTAAGAAAGATGACCGACATAGCTTGATTGAAACATGTCTAGATTGCCACCTCAGAAGATGGAAAGTTCTAGCACCCAAGCCTCCTTTGTCATTTATGACAATTTTCATGCATATGTGAACTGAGGATTGAAAGGAGCACTAGAGTTGGATCAACCAAAAAAAAAATACAAAAATTAAATTTTTCTTTTGGTTTTTGTGCAGTGTGCCTCCACTGGCTGTATATGTCAATAAGTATCTTCACTATATTTCTGCACATTTCTGAAATTTCCATTTGTCAACTTCACAAGGAGACGATTTTGAGTTTTATTGACAATCTTATGTAAGAGACCAAAAATAATAGGAGATTCTGATCCTACTATCCCCTGACCAAATTTTTGCGGTTATTCCATGTTGGGAAGAATCTACGCCTGCTTACCTTTTATGTATTCAACTTCTTGAAAATTCTTTAGTTTTGTTCAATTTTGGAATTGAGAAGGGAACAACTCTATTTGTTTCATTTAATTTGAGCCTATGACTACTTCGGCTATATTTTCAAGAAAACTTGATCTTGGTTAATGGGAGATTTGTCACTTAGAAACTTTTTGGCATCTGCTATTCATTCATTTGATTGCTTTCATGTCAAGCTAAAGTTATTTGTTAATTTCTCCAAACTTGTCAGTTGTCATCTATAGATGTACCAACTTTATCTTATTCCTTTATGCAATTCACCTTTGCAGAGTCGAGGCTGTGCTCTCTTAGGCATATACACAACACCAACGTTGCTAGCCAAGGAAAAACTCTTTCTTGACCAGGGCTGGCAGGTATCTCATTCGTGTGATTAGTTGTCAATATACAATAAGTAGGGTCTAGTATGTCCTGATACACAATTGTTTTTGAAAGTTTAAAATCTTACTGAGTAGCTAGAGAAAATTACAATGGGAGGTAAAGGGAGACTAAGGCTGCCTAATAGTGAATCCCTCCCAATTTACATAGATTAAAAAAGACCTAGCCTGGAGACTACTGGAATTGGCATCCCACATCGTTTCAAGGGGGTGCATTGTGAGTGACTGAGAATGTGCTTATGAATTGGGTTTAATTTGTGGGTGATCTCAAACTTTTCCTTGTAGATCTTATATTTTGTTACTTCTGTGTAGTTATGAATAAACTTTTATCCTTTCTAATGGTTGAAAAAAAGGCATGCCTAAGGCTCATGTGCCACAAGAGGTTCATAACCAAGGATGCACGGACTCGGACACGGACTCGGACTCGGACACGGACATGACACGGCAATTTTCAAAAAAATAGGACTCGGCGACACGG
>QNQO01006872.1:0-66295 GCA_003290165.1 Berberis thunbergii | reverse complement strand
CTGTCTTTCAAGTTAGAGGAAAGTATCTCTTGAAACATTTATTCTCTCATTGTAATCTCAGGATCTTTGTGTGACGCAATACGATTAGGATCCTCTTGCAACCATTCGGTGCTATAATACCTATATTATATATTAATATTAGCAATGACCCAAATAAAAATAAGTAGAATAAAAAATTAAAAACAAGGAATTATTTACCTTGGATTCAAGGATGTGCTAAGCAATGCAGTGGTGTGTTGTTTTTCTCCATCGATCTACCAATATCTGATGCATTACTGAAAAAAACTCTGACTCCTCTTCACTAGTATTTTCCTTTCCTTCATGACGATAAATAACTTGTTTCACTTTCTCAATCATAACATCCCACATCTCATACACCAAGTGAAGACAACACTTATCTGTATCAGCCCTCCGCAACATTGAATAAATAGGCTCTGTGAAACGAAGCACATATCCATTTTGTCCCACCACAAGTCATCCAATAGTATTCCTTTCACAATCCGTGCTTTGTCAACATCATCTTCCTTATAGGAATCCCACTTATCTCCAATCACCATACTTTGGATGCTACTTTTAATGTCTTTCAACCTCTTCAAGCATAATTATGCTTGAAGCAAAGCGTGTCTCAGCTATGGAAATCAACTTCAATTTTGAATGCTCATTAAAATGTGCAACCTTATGGAATGGTTCATGATAAAGTTCTCGATCGTCACCCCATCCCCAACAACATCAATAATCCAACTACACAAACTGTAGGCCTTTTCATTTGCAGGCGTGTTCTTTGGAGCGCATATATTTTCAAGGCAAGGTTGAGAGTGTGGACTACACAAGGTGTCCAAAAAACCTCAGGATACTCGCTCTCAACAAGTAAACCTGCAGCCCTACAAACAGGAGCATTGTCGGTTATAACTTGAACGACATTCCTTGGCCCAACCTCACGTACAACTTCCTTGATCAAATTAGCAATGAAGAACTTGTCTTTGTATTCCCCTTCACAGTTCACAGCCTTTAAGAACATTGGACCACCCTCATTAATCACTATGAAATTAATAAGAGGCCATTTGAGAATCAGTCCACCCATCACAAACAATTGTTGCCCCTTTAGTAACCCATGTGGACTTTGTTCCCTCCAACAACCTCTCAATGTTGTTCCTTTCATTTTGAAGCAATGTTCTCCTCAATGCATTATACCCAGGAATCTTGTAACCACTAATAGACTTTGCCTTATTCGTTGCAAAGGTAAAAGCCTCCTGAAAATATGGATTCCTTGCAGGTTGAATGGCAAGGAAGCTGAGTAGAACGCCCTTGCAATCAATGCATCCAACTCTTGTCGCTCACTCATATTGAACGCATGTGCAATAGGATTAATGGCTCTCCTCTTCCTCTGTTCATTGTATGAAAGTGGAACTGAAGGGCCAACCCCCCACTACTTGAACTCAGGTGAGGGTGACTACTTGATCCCACTGAAGGAGGTAAAGGAACACTTCGTATCCTTGAACTTTCTGCTTTCAATGCAGCTTCATCAATAAATTTTGCACCTCTCTAAGTTGTATGGGGGAGATTTTGGCACAAATAGCTATCCCATGACCACTTATCTTCAACAAATGGTGCTTCAATCTAGTAAGAGAGACCTGTATATTCTTTCAAACAATAGTTACACTTCCATCTAAGGTTTCCCCCCTTCATTTGGTTTTCCTAATCTTGTCACATGCTTCCAAAGATCATCCCCAGTTCCTTGGCCTGCTAAAACCAATTTAATTTTTTATTATTTAGTTTTCACTTTTCAGCAAATAGGTGCAAGTATTTCATATATTATCATGCATACTTTCATCATGAATCACAGGAAGAAAAAAAAAAACAGGAAAACAAAACAAAAAATTTCAACAATGTATATTTGGATCCAAGAAAATTTTCAACTTGCAAAAAAAAAAAAAAACGAATCGCAGGAAGGAATTGTAGGAAAAAAATAAAATAAAAATAAAATCGAATGAATCGATTGTTGAAATCGCTGAAATTTGAAAAAAAAACATACCCACTTGCAGAGATTCAGAGAATACTAGCAGAGAAAAAAACAAAAATCGATGAATCGATGAAATGGGTCGAATGGTCGATGAAATGGGTCGACTCACATAATAGGAATGATTGATCGATCGATCTCTATTCTCTACATCTCAGGAAAAAAAAAGAAATCGATCGATCGAACGTACCTGGTCCTAGTGTCGATGAGGACGCCCATGATCTCTTCTCCTCCGCTTCGTCCGTTGATCTCTTCTCCACCGTCTCTATCAGTCTTGACCTTGACGATCGATCAAGATGATGGCTGCGAAAGGGTTTGAGTTAGGGTTCGGCCTTTCGAGTTTTTTTTTTTTCTTTTTTTTTCTCTGTTCTGACTCGGTCTGTGTGGGAGGAGGAAAATCGGGCGAAATTAACATTTTCGTAGTCAACGAATTTTGACTACCTCCGGACCGTGTCTGACCGAGTCTGGACCGTATTTGACCGTGTCTGGACCGTGTCCAGATTAGTCAACCGAATTTTGACCGGTTGACCTTGTGTCCAATACGTGTCTAGCGCGTGTCGTACGCGAATCCGTGTCCGACACGTATTTGACGCGATATTCGGGGTTTTCGGAGAGTCGGTGCATCATTGCTAGCATGTGAATAATGGAAATAAGAACAAGTAATCATAACCATAAAAAGCCTATATATAGATATATAGTTCCTACAAGTACCCCTATATCTAATTATTTCTTTAAAAGCATGCCATGTTAATAGCAATATTACACATTCTAAGAGAAATAATTAGTTTTAACTTCAAAGTTCATTTGGTTACAGAAGGACTCTAAGCTATCTTTTCCAATATATAAATGCCTTACCAATTAAAATGGTACTATCTACACCCTAATCGACTCCATCAATTGTCCCAATTAGTGTACAATGAAATGTAAGGTTCCCATACACCCTCAACTCTCGTACTTCTAAAAAATAAAATTGTATTAAGACTGAAAGGTGGACCACTAGCCACTGTAATCAACTATGTATGAAAATGTAAATGGTTAGGAAGCTAATCATGTCACTTTATAGGAAGAAGTATAGCTACATGATCAAAGTTAGAATTTGGTTCACCCTTCCTCTAGCCACCCCAATTACCTAAAACCCGTCCGTCGGCACATGGTACTTTGTAAGGAAAAACATGCCAACATTACAAGTGTATCACTCCTAAGCAAGGATGCATGGACACAGTCACACGCTGACTCAACATTTTTCCAAAAAAACTAGCACTCGGGACACGTCATGCTATTTTTTGTAAGTCATATAAACATAAATAATAGCTAGTAAAGTGTCGTTCTAGAGTGTCTTGAGACACTCTGTGTAGAAAAAAATAAAGTAGAGAAAAAAAGTATCATAGAGAAGTAGATGAGAGAAATAAGCAAATTAGATAAGAAGAAAAAACATGGTTTTTTACTCTGTTTGTTTGAAATCACAATTGAAAGAGTCATTCACTTCAGATGGGATCAACAACCATTAAATTAGGTGGTTATTTGCAAATATCTAAAAGTAAAAAGTAAAACAAAGTTGGTTTTGAGTCTTCACTATGTCCTGACCAAGTTCCGAGTGTATTAGAGGCGTGTCCAACACGTTGATCACATTGATCATGTTCGACGTTCGCCAATACGTTGACCAATGTCCAATGCGTGTCGAACGAGTGTCAGTGTCGGACACGGATAAGGCAAGTTTTCTAAGAGTTTTGTGCTTCCTTGCTCCTAAGTCATGATTCAGCCTATCATCTATCAAGGGTTTGTGTGCCTAACTTGGGTTTTACCTCTATAACCAACACCCTTTTAACTGGTGATTCAAGCAATATATGTGAGAACTGACATCAATGCCACAAAAGGGGTTTCCAAGATACACCATAATGATATCTATCTAATATATAATGCTTTGAATCTATTAAGTGTAAGGAGTATAAGAGAATAGACTTGCCTCTTGAAAACAAATGGTAAGAGAATAACTATAAAGATACTCCGTTTATCTAATCCTACTTTCCAATAGAATATGGTTAGAATCTCCTCTCCTCTTTCTCCAACTAGGGAGAATGTATTTATTTATTGGGTGTTTTAGCATATAATCATTGTTGGGTGATACATGTAGTCCTACTGAGGCTTCTCCATGGGCTCCCACAAGCTCATGCTTAAAGTTTCAGATAAGACAGATAAATACATACCAAATTAATGATTATGCATGTCTCCATTTAATGCAAAAATTTTAAGTTGCAATTATGTATATGTTATTTTTAGTTTATAATTACATAATCAGAGCCGATGACGGTTCCGTCGATGAGGTGGGGAGGGCAGTGGTGTGCTGGAAGGCGCCTAGGCCCTAGAGGTGGGTAATGGTGTGTCCTACACCAGCCCTCCGAGGGGAGATTCAAAAGTAATGAAGTTGCACTTTTGGACACCGAGCCTTTTCGGCTCAACGACGAGATTTGTAGATGTTTTGAGGTCAGAGGTTCGATCCCTACTGGGTTCCAATATCGGTGGTCCAAGATGGGTTGTTACAAACTTGAATAGCTTATTATGATGTTATGAATCATTGCCAATGCCAAGAACAAAGTGCTCTCTTGTTATTTATTTTCAACCTGATGGTGGAAGTATTGAATAGACTTATTCTTAGAGCTTAGGAAAGTCATTTCCTAGTTGGATTTAGCTCTTGGAGGGTGCAAAATGTGATTTATCGTCAACAGTTTGCATATTTTCCTTGAATAAAAATATGGAGCAACTTTCTTTTATGGTCAATCAGTCCACTGCTGATTAGTTTAACCTCTCCGGCGAATTGAAATAAGTTTTGGTTTTTCTTCAAGCTCGAGATAACCTTTCCAGTAGTGGGGTCAAGGTGGGAGTTGAGGGTGTAACCCTAGGAGAATATTAGGGAATATTGTTGGTTATTTTCCCTGTAAATACATTGAGTCCATATTGTGCTTGTAACATAAGTAAAGAATTACAAACCAAGTCGTTGAAACCCTAGGAAAAAATAGGTTTCCAGAAGACCGAGTTATTATCCAAGTCAAGTTGAGAGATTGATTTTGATGAAAGAGTGCTTCAGCTAAAATTCCCGCCTATTTCATATGTAGTGGCTGAGGATTTTATTTATTTATCTGTGGAATGACACTACCAAGGTTTTCATGCCCTACCCCAAATGGTAGATAGTTTATGATGAAAAAATGTTGGCATGACTGGCTAGATCTTTTACGAATACAAACATGTCATATTGGGAAAAATGACTGCAGGTTTTGTCGATCCTTATCAGGGGGTTGCACAAGTTTACATAAACTGAAGTGTTTGGTGTTAGATCATACCAAGTGTGAATCTGGATCCAGAACGAATAACCCCTCCAACCGGTACCAGTTAGGAATTGACTACCCTATTGCTTAACTACCTTAGCTTGTATCAGTGCTGACAACTTATCCGTACCCTATTGCTTAACTACCTTAGCCTGTATCAGTGCTGACAACTTATCTGGGGGTAGCATGAATAAAGAGTATGTGGTAGACCTTGGTACAGGTCTTTGGACAATCCTGGGATCATTAAACCAGACATGTTAAGCAGCATGCTCACATAACTTACCAGTCAAATTTACCTACGCAACTAATGAGACTGATGGTCCTAGCTATGTTACATTCAACTAGAAAAATGGAGCCCAACTAATCTTTTGAATCAAGGTAGAGATATTTATGGGCTTGCCTCAATAACGTGGGCTAGAAAGAAGTCCAAGTCTCAATGCCATGGGTTTCAGGGAAAATAGGCTGCTTGTGGTCCTCTAAACAGGTCCCTTAATATTATTATTGTTATTGCTGTTATTTATATATTTATTGTTATTATTTTTATGTCCTAATAATACAAGTACTGGCTCGAATCGAAAGCAAGGCTCTTCGTCTTCTTTGAGCAAGAAGAGCGACTGTTACACAATACTTGCATCTTCTAGTGCATTTGAAAATATCAGAAGTTGAATCTTCTGTTGATGGTGTTCTATTTGTAACACCACACCTTGGTGTACGGACAGTGTTCTGTTATGACCTCTAAAAATAATATTTAGTGACACCTGTATTATGAATAAATGCTTTAGAGCGCGTTACTCAGTACCTATTCAACAATGTCAAGGGAAGCAAGAGGTCTTATATATGTTTGTATTTGCTTAAAAACATTGGAGACACTATAATAATCGGGTTTCTGCTCATACTCTATGCAGATTCATGCGAGAACATGGTAATAGAGGACTGTTACATAAGTGTTGGCGATGATGGTATTGCGATAAAGAGTGGTTGGAATCAATATGGAATTATTTATGGGCGCCCTTCAAAGAACATTATCATCCGAAATGTTGTCATCCGCTCCATGGTGAGGTGAGAACAACAAAAAAACTCTTTTATGATAAATTTTGTGGAAGCAGTATTTTGCAATGCTTTGGAATGAGCATCATAATGGCGCCCATTGAAGATTGTTACTGTTTTCTGTACTATTAGCAGATGATAAACCTTTTGAAAAAAATTAATTTGTGAATGAGCAAACTTGGTAATGTAAGCATGAACCTTTTGAAATTTAAATCATGAATGAAAACCAAAAATACCACACGTTCTATAAATGAAGTTAAAGAAGCAAACAAACACACACAAGTGACACAACGCCCTTGGAATGGATACAATTGAATAATGGTTATAATCCAAAATATAATAAATAAAATAGAAAGAAATAACTGAAAATAGAGATTGTTATAGCATTTGATTTATGCCTTTATGTTATTAAACTGCATTATACTGTAGAACATCACTGGTGATTTTGAAGAACTCTCTGGTATATACATGTTGCCAAATGGCGAACTGTCCCGTCTTTAATTATATAATACAATCTTACCGTGACTGAACTATGCCAGTGCTGGAGTATCTATAGGCAGTGAGATGTCAGGTGGGGTTTCAAATGTTACAGTACAGAACGTTCTTGTGTGGAGCTCAAGGCGGGGTGTACGGATCAAGACCAGCCTAGGTAGAGGGGGTTATGTTCGACACATAACCTACCAAAATGTGACATTTGACAATGTCCGGGTTGGGATTGTCATCAAGACTGATTACAGTGAACACCCTGATGATGGATTTGATCCCAAGGCCCTTCCGGTTCTTGAGGACATAAGTTTCAGAGGAATCTATGGCCAAGGAGTCCGTGTACCTGTTAGGATCGATGGCAGTGAAGAAATTCCAATTAGGAATGTCACTTTCCGAGATATGTCAGTTGGTTTAACTTATAAGAAGAAGCACATCTTCCAGTGTGCCTTTGTTTATGGACGCGTTATTGGGGCCATTTTCCCTGCACCATGTGAGAACTTAGACCGCTATGATGAGCAAGCTCGGCTAATTAATCCCTCAGTGCTCCAGAACGTAACAAATGTAGATTATGATTTCTGAGTGTTACCTATTTTTTTTTTTGCTGAAGTTGGCGGATCCTTCATGCCCTTCAAGGTCTTCATTGAACGAAGTAAAAAGCATTTTGATTATTTTTAATTATTTTAATTTTTGGCTTACCTCAATTATTCGTCAACCTCAGGGTGTACATGGGATGCATTTTCAAATGCTTATATGTTTCCAAGATAGCTGTGAAAACACCAAATTTTGTGAAATGAAGGTTCAGCTGCACATTCCTCTAGCAACGTAACAGACACCCACCTACTTGTGTCCTAACTTTGACTGTACATTGTAAGAATAAGATTCCGCCTTGTAGTCCTACAGGACTATGATGTTCCTTGCAGAGGGTGATTGATTCGGAGATGACCTCGATGTTATTTCGTTCTCATTTGATTGTAACTTCACGGTGTTTGAAAACGGAAGGTTTGTAGATATTTTGATTCAAATTGTGCTATTTATGGCTTACTTGTGTGATTATGTGTTATCATTGTAGAAGATTGTTACCAATAAGAAGCATGTTTTGGATAAGGTATCTATTTTAGCACCTGGAAACTTTCTTAACCTGAAGTTGCAGTTAGTCAATCCTGTTTTATTGTGTATTTGTTTAATTGTATTTTTGTTTATTTACTTTTTATTTATTTATTTATTATTATTATTATTAATTATTTTTTTTGCGTATTGTGGTTTTGAGATCTAGCAAAACTCGACTTAGAACTGCTGCAATGAGCATCCACTGTCATCTGGAAAGTCTAAAATTTTAGACTACAATTGTGTGAATAAGGTGAAAATTTGTATAGAACAGGTAATGTTGTTGCAGGTAATGCTACGGGATAGGTAAGGGAAACCGGAAGTGACTTGCTAATCAGTAATTGTCAAATGGCATTCATCGATGATTTATTTCATTAACATTTGCCGGCATCTAACAAAAAGAGCGATGATCATCCTGTGGACTGAGTTTCAGTTACATTTCTTCTTCCCAAACTCGCGGTCCATTGTGTCAATGCCTTTTTTTTTTCTTTTTCTTTTCTGAGCCCAAAGAAAGCAGCCGATGTGGTTTCTCTTCAATCTACCCAAATTAGCAAGCTCGAGATGGAAGAATTACTTATAATTGAATGTTCTTTTTGTGAGAGGAAGCTCCATGGATGTTTGCTGTAACTTTGGGATTTTACTACAGTTAAACAACCAAGAAAAAAGGTGAAACTAATGAAGAAACCAATCTCACTTTTGGCAAATTTCCTTGAAAGATATTTTCTTAGGGTGCACTATTTCCTCAATAGACATTCTGATATTCAGCCTTTAGGGTATGTTTAGTTAGTCATTTTTTCTTGTTATGCATATTGTTATTGTTTGGTTGTCTATAAACCGATAGCCAATCGATTCGTCACAAAATAATTTTTTCACTACTCATGAGAATCCAAATTTGAGGTGGATGTATCGGAATCAAATTCACGAAATGGTTTTAATTTCCATGTCTAGTTTCCGTACAACCAAACTGACTCTAAGTGTGTTAGATTCCAAGGAAATCTTGCCATGAATATTTCAAGTCTCACTCAAATTTGAGCATATGAGATGGCGTTTGTTTTTTGTTTTGATTAGAATTTTGATTATGAATAAGTAGTGCTTCACTTTTACCCGAGTGTTTGACCCGAGTGTTTGTTCTTAATTCTAATTAAAATCAAAAGTTCTTAATAGAGTCTGAATTCAGAACAACTTAATAATCACATCGAAATTTCCGATTTGCAACTTTACCTTTTTAATGGTGTGAACTAGAAAAAATGGTGGGTGCATGAAATATAAAGATGTTATTTTCCGCAGTACAAGGAGGTCAACCCAAGTGTCTGCAGTCCTGCATGTAAAATGAAACGTGTCCGGGTTCCATGCAAAGCAAAACATATAAAACTCCAACATTCCATCCCAATCCAGTTAGTTTTCCACATCAATCTTTATCCATTTCTCATCAAATTCCACAAATAGGTTTCTGGATATTTGAAGCAAAGTCTCTCTCTACATTTCAGGTTCATATTTCCTTTCCTCCCAAACCAATCGACTTTTCAATTTCAAGATCTGCAAACAAATGTTGGTGTGATGAGTAGAGACATATTTTCACTACTTTCAATATTAGTTTATGATCCAACTTGATTGTATGTTTCAATTTCAAAGCAAGTACTCCATGATAAAATACTTGCTTTTAGGTTTCTGATTCTAGTATTTAAATTAAAATTAGGGAGAAAGAAAATATGTAGTAGGTTTGTAGGAGTGAAATCAGAGGTGGTAGTTTTGAGTTGCCAAATTTTTAGTTTTTTTTGTATAATTCAGAGTTACAATTAGCTAGATTAAGTAGGTGAAAACATGCATGCCATTAATCTTTGAGACCTAGAGCTCCATTTGGAGTTTTGACCACTTATTCACAATCTTCACACTTGAAGTTAGGCATGAGAAAATTTCAGTCCTAAAACACACAAAACATGGCTTTTTTTTTTTAGACAAGTTACTGCTTTCTAGTGTTTAGGATGTAGCATCTATGTAAGCTATGAACTCGACGAAATCGTGGTGTGATTTAGTGATAAATATCGAAAGTCTTCAGCAATTGAGGGTTGGATCGAGGGTTCATTGTATAAGATCCCTATTGATCTGATTTTAACAGTTTATTTATTTGTTTATTTATTTATTTCAGGTTTGAGGAACTAATGCATTAAGCTTTTAGAATTGGACTGTCTGTGATTGTAGAAAACATTTATGGAATGGCCAATAGTGATATCTCGAATTTTGAAGGAATATATGGGCTTCTCCACCTGCCAGCTCTCCTCGTCGCAGGAAGCTTTGCCCTGATCGCCGTGGTCCTTTCTCTCTTCCTTGTAGTCAGCCATCTGAAATCATACACCAACCCTGCTGTCAGTTCTCAATTCACATACCAATTGTGACATTTTTTTGCGAAAATTACCTAGCTAAAAAAATATTTTGTTCATTGAAATTTCGTGCAAGTTGAAAATATGTTGACTAGATGCGAAGAACTAGATGACTAATCGATTCCGGAAGATATTTTAACGGAAAATTCACTTCATATATGCGTGGATCACTTATAAAGCTATTGTTTTACTATAAACTTCATGGTTTCAGTTTGGCTTACACAACTAAGCGTGTTTATTTTCAGGAGCAAAAATGGATAGTTGCAGTTATTTTCATGGTTCCAGTCTATGCTACAGAATCGGTAAATATAGTCTTCACTGAGAACATCTTTGGGAGTGTCGTTCTATTTATTTTCATTGCATATCATGAGAGAAAACTGTTTGTTTCATATTTTTTTCTACACGTCTCTCCGACACTATAGGGTCTCATTATTGATACATTAGGCATAGTAAAATATCAAGGTGTCTTAATATCTAACATTTAAGGTACCATAGAGTTGATATGTGCACTTGTACACAACATTAGTTTGGCTATAAAAGATTTATATGGTTTTGGGGTTTTTTCTTTCCCAGATTATATCTTTGGCATATCCCAAATGTGCCCTTGCATGTGACATTTTGCGGAATTGCTATGAAGCATTTGCCTTGTATTCTTTTGGAAGCTATTTGGTTGCCTGCCTTGGTAAGATTTCACCTTTGTCCTTTTCATCTCAGGAAATATAACATTATTTTTCAATTGACATCTTATTATGTGATAATATGTTAAGAATGTGCAGGCTCTACACGTTTCTTGTTGATTGAGTTCTGTCATTTGCATGATCTGCCTCCTAAAATATCAAATTCTAATCAGAACACTAAATGAAACAGTAAAAGGGACATAGTTACATTTCAGCGTGCCATTATCTAATGCAAAAACTGTACCAGGTGGTGAACGTAGAGTTGTGCAATTTCTTGAAACAGAATCAAGAAAACAAGACTCTGAGCCATTGCTAGGACCGGACGAGGAGAGGGGAATTGGAAGACAATCATTCTACAACTTTTTCCGTCGACCAAATGTGCTTGGGAAGAAATTGTATACGATAGTGAAATTTGGTTTTGTGCAATATGTAAGCTGTAGTCTTTTGTTCCTTTCTGGGTGTTTTTGTTTTTCTCGTCTGATTTGCTTTTGATTAACCCAGTCATTTCTAATACCTTGAGATAGCTCAGATGATTCTGAAGACATTATGTGCATTCTTGGCATTCTTGCTCGAGATATTTGGTGTTTATGGTAGTGGACAATTCAAGTGGTATTATGGGTACGTTCTACATAAAACTATGTAAATGTCTTTCAAATCCCTATGTAGAGGGGAGGGCAAGGTACCAATCACCGGTTCCTTAGAGATGCCCTCAAACAACTACTTATTTGATTGAATGATAAGGACTGAATAGTTTCCGGGGGAGGAGGATGGGGGTCGGAGTGTTTGAGCATGTTATTTGTTTCTTGCCTCCCGTATATCTTTTCAAGTATCCTGAACATGTAGCAATTTTTGCCTCATGCAGGTACCCCTATATAACAGTTGTCTTGAACTTCAGTCAGATGTGGGCTCTGTATTGTCTCGTGCAATTCTACAATGTGACTCATCAAGAATTACAGCCGATAAAACCACTAGCAAAGTTTATTAGCTTTAAGGCTATTGTCTTTGCAACTTGGTGGCAAGGTGTGGGTATCTCTATATTGTCTGCAGTTGGTGTGTTGCCCAAGCAGGGAAAGTTTGAAAATGGTTTGCAGGATTTCCTCATTTGCATAGAAGTAAGCTGTTTTCTCGTGTACCTTTGAAAAATTTAGTCATTTTGAAATGAATTACTCAATCGGCCGGTTCACATTCATTGATTATATACTCCACATTCTCTCTCTGTTTATTAATTTATTTTGCATCATTATAAATTGTCCAAGCTCTACCAAAACAACCACTCAAGCAAATAAATGGCAGCATAAAATGCCACGTTACTTATGAGAAGATATAATAAGATTTTCAGAAGCTTGTATTAATGAATCAGGCGTGGTTATTGTGTTTTCATAAATGTGTTCTTGTTGGATTGGATTGCATTTCCTTTAAATGATGCAAGTTAAGTTGACCGCCGTCTGTTCTGTTTTGCTTTCCATGCGCTGTGAATGGAAAATTCTGATCCCTATGGCTGTGTTTGGTTGCAAAGAGAAAAACTCCAAGAAAATGGCGAGGAGAGGGAAGGGCGAAATTGAGCTTGAAGATGGACTTCAATGACATACTTTCTTCGTTGCAACTAAACACAGCAAGTTCATAATCTAATGGGAAAAAGCCTCCCGTTGGCTGGTTTTTATGGATCGTCAGATATGTGCTTATTTGATGTTTTCTTAATACATTATATTTGATAAACTGCAACTTACTCGATTCATTTTTCCAGATGGCTATTGCAGCAGTGGCCCATGTATTTGTTTTTCTGCTAAAGCTTACCAGTACCTTCCAGTTTCTGAATATGGGAAGACCAAAACCACTATGAAGGTAGAGGATGGTGGAAAGGGGAAACCAGCTAAGGTTGAAAAAGTAGACATTCATGTCGAGGCCCCTGGAACAAGCGTCTCCGAGAGTGTTCAGGACATTGTTCTAGGAGGCGGTGATCGCGTGAGTACTCTCTATGTGGTTCCCTTTTAACTATCAATTTCATACCAAGTCTCACAAAAGATTTATTTCTGTTGATTAGGTCGTCAAGGATGTTGCACTGACTATAAACCAAGCAATGGAACCTGTAGGTAAGGGTGTAACGAAAATACAGGAGAAGTTCCATCACATCAAAGTGGATGATAAACAAGATCGCGTTGATGTTGAAGAACATGTAGAGGAAAAACGTAAAGAGAAGTTGATCTAGCATAGTAAGTTGTAAAGAAAGAACAATTACTTGTGATGGAACATGGCATTTTGAAGTTGGCGCAGACTATTCTTATGAAGGTTGCGAACACAACCAACCTGTTGCGGATTTGGCTCTGTTCTATATGGGGGTGAGAACAGATTCTCTGGTTAAACTGCACTCTATAATTGACTGGAAAAGTGTTCCAACGAAGGAAACAGCAGAAAAACACCAGACTGGAGCACACTACTAGTTTACGTAGTTCAGGAATTTTTTCCTACACAGGTAGAAATTGTTGCTTCATTAAACTCAAGTTAGCTTGAATTAAGAAGACTGAATAGTTTTCTCTCTCACTCAAGGAGACTATGGGTGTGTTTGGTTTAAAACAATTTTTTTTTTTCAAAAATCTCCGGTCCAGGTTAAAGACGAGACTCCTCGAGAAAACATTTTTCCAATTTTGGTAAAATACACTGAGGGTGTAGATCATCTCTAACTTCTTATTTTTCATTCTCCATTCTTTTTCCCCATTTCACATCTCCCCTTTTCATTGTTAGTAAAAAAAATAAAATAAAATCGGACGATCCAATGTTTTTGTGGTAAATCACGGAGAAGGGTTATCGGATCTTTTGCATGCCTTGGCATAAGGAAGTACATGGTCCTTTGTTCCGTAGTCTCCATCTGTGCTTGGGTTTAAAGGAAAAAAAAAACCCAGGGCTTCCAGTTAGTGGAGAATAAATTCATAGTTGTTTTCTTCAAAGGATCAACTTCTTCTAGGCTTGCTAGAACCTCGTTAGAAAGGACATTGCAAGTGTAACAAGTGATTTGACGATAGATTCAGCTGAGAAAACTGTTGAAACAGAGAACAAAACCGACTTGAAGAACTTACTTGAATCACGGCTTGTCGGCAATAGAGGTTGCCGAAATCGTTGTTGCCGAGATTTTTGACTTAGTTTGAGTTGAATCCCTGTTTGATTGCTGGATCTGAGCTGGATCAGATAAGAAAAGGGAGAAGAAGGTGGTGGAAGGGTCTCCACCGCCTTCCACCACCGCCTATGAACCCTATATAAGAATGAGAAGCTTCCATTCTTCAATCATCCTCCAAAGATGTGAGATCTCTGCGTCAATTGTGTTAGGGTTCATCCCTATTGTGGGGTGTGTGTTTGCGAGAGAAGAAAGGGAGGAAAAAGAGAGTGTTTTGTTTGTTTTGTGTTATACGCAACTAGCGTAACGTCCCTGACGTTTGTAGTACTCTCCATTTGTAATCTTTCTCTCTCATCAGTAAAGTTGGTATTTTTCGTGGACGTAGGCGTGTTTGCCGAACCACGTTAATTGGTTGTCTCAAGTATTTGTTAGTATTTTGTTTGTAGCTTCATATTTCGACATTTGTAACGCTTGTGCTCGTAACAAATTGGTAATAGAGCAGCGTCGCCCGCAACAAATTGGTATCAGAGCCGAAGGTTATTTTGATGGGCTCATTCGATGTTGTATGAAATGCTGAAGTTTTGAAGGTCGTTCATGATGCTCTTGTAATTTTGAATGACCATTTGGAAGGGTAACTTGTAATTCTTGCATATGAGTACAGTTACGCTAGTGAAACAACTTGTATCGATGATGTTGTGGATGTTGCTTCTGGTGGAGTTACATCACTCCAATGATACTTGTTTTGATGCCTCGAGGGTTTGGTAAAGCAATTTGTTGTTGTTGGCCACAAGGATGTTTCTTCTGGTGGAGTTACATCGCTCCAAAGATGATCGTTCTGATGCCTCGAGTATTTGATATGAAGATCTGCATTATGTATGTTCGTGCACATTATGTTTTTGGACGTCTTGATTTCGAACTCCATCCTAGCCAAAGTGGAGATTGTTGGAACACATTTGGAGGAGTGACGCCCTCACTTTGATAATATATTTGACACCTTTGGGTGTGGTGTTCGTGAAGCTGTTTGGAGGGGTGATGTCCCTCACTATGAATGATATGTTTGTGTATGCATGAAGAGGTGACGTCTCTCAATATGATTGATATGTATGTGTATGGCGCTGTGGGCGCCTATGAGGGGTGATGTCCCCCATGTTGGTAATTTGCATGACATCAGGTGTATGACGCTTGGAAGCATGTTTGGAGGGGTAATTTCCCTCAAGTTGTGTATGACGCCTATGAGCACGTGTGGAGGGGTGAGACCCTATTGGTTTGCTTATGTTCGTTGGATATCAATTGCTTGTTTTTTTGTTTGTGTTCGTGTTTGTTGTTGTCGGCTCAGATTTGTGAAATCTTCACCGAGGTGGAGAATTGTTGAAACAGAGAACAAAATCGACTTGAAGAACTTACCTGAATCACGGCTTGTCGGCAATAGAGGTTGCTGAAATCGTTGACGCCGAGATTCTTGACTTAGTTTGAGTTGAATCCCTGCTTGATTGCTGAATCTGAGTTGGATCAGATAAGAGAAGGGAGAAGAAGGTGGTGGAAGGGTCTCCATCGCCTTCCACCACCGCCTATGAACCCTATATAAGAATAAAAAGCTTCCCTTCTTCAATCATCCTCCAAAGATGTGAGATCTCCGTGTTGATTGTGTTAGGGTTCATCCCTATTGTGGGGGGGGGGGGGGGTGTTTGTGAGAGAAAAGAAAGCGAGGAAAAAGAGAGTGTTTTGTTTGTTTTGGTGTTTTGTGTTATATGCAATCAGCGTATCTGTGTGGTGTCGTTTAGACACTTGTATTTGTAACGTCCCTGACGTTTTGTAGCACTCTCCATTTGTAATCTTTCTCTCTCATCAGTAAAGTTGGTATTTTTCGTGGACGTAGGCATGTTTGCCGAACCACGTTAAATTGGTTGTCTCCAGTATTTGTTAGTATTTTGTTTGTAGCTTCGCATTTCGACATTTGTAACGCTTTCGCCCGTAACAAATTGGTATCAGAGCAGCGTCGCCCGCAACAAAAACTACCAACACATAGAAGCTCTGAAAGAAAGATTTGAATCGAGTTTTATTTGAGATTTGGATACTTGAAGGTCGAATTATCTAGGAGACAACAAACAAGAATGTCTCTAATCAAGAACATTGGCAAGTACTAAGGCAACATACATAAATGTTTTGGTGGAATTATCAGCAATGAAACATGCATGATTTTAGAGTTCCTAGCAACCAAGGTGGCAAGGATTGTGATTTCGTTTAGAGTTAATTAATTTCGGTGTGTAAAGAAAAAATGTAAAAATTTCAAAGATACATAAAATATATATAATGAATTTCGAGGATGTATGAAATATGTGAGAAAAATAACATGTAAGTAAATAAAATTTTTAAACACATTAAATGAATCCTAAATACTAAGAAATAAAACAAACATGAAATCAATAATAGCTAGAAAATCAGGGGGCTGGTTTTAAAAATCAATATATAAGTAGAAGAAATGATAATTAGAAAATCAGGGGTGCTTTCAAAAATTAATAAATAATTAAAAGAAGTAATAATACAAAAACCCAAACCCCAAACTTTTTTGAAAAAATGTAAATTTTGGTAGCTGATTTTTGTTTTTTTTACAAAATTTACAAAAATATTCCAAAATTAATGAAATTTTTTTCGAAATGTTTCGAAAAATCTATCAAAAAATGTAATTTTTTCTTTCATCATTTTTATTTTCATAATTAAAAAAAAAATGAAAAATTTGCCAAATTTTTGCGAAATCTCATTCCTTGATAGCAACTAGGTAGGGAGTCTGAGGTTATAATGTGTTTGTTTCCCTATTCGAGAAATGTTAAAAACAATCAATTGAAGAGGGAATGATCCAGATGATCTGAAATCGAACATGTTTACATGGATGGATCGTTTCATCTTCTGTGGTATCGATTGATGTTTTATGCTTATTGTTTCAGCCAAATTTTATTGTTTTGTGGTTGAAATGCATAAAATCCCCTCTATACACAGTAGTTGTGACGGGAACTAATAGAATAGCCCTTCTAGGCAGCGAGGGCGGGATGGGTTTAACCACCCATCCTCCTCGAGATGAGTGTCAGCATGCATCTCGAGGAGGATGGGTGTATCCCTCGCTCCCTAGAATTTCTGCTAATAGAAAGGTGAGGTCACAATCCTAAATTATTGTCCAAAATTTATCATAACTATAGTAAGTTAGTAACACAAAAAATATCACGATGAGCTCAATCTAAAAGCTAATAAAGATGCTCGCCCAAAAGAGGCAGCGTAGAAAATGAAGATAAGCCCTAGAATAGCAGATGTAAACTATAATAAGCTTCTTCATCAAAATAATATTTGAACCGGAAAACACCAAATTGGGCACAAATAATGGTTGGATCCTAATTTAAGCAATTTAGGATCCAAATCTGATTACTTTACAGCCTAATATGCATGTAAATTTTTGACATAACATAAATGAAAGTTAAAAGTATTAAACTATTGATTAGATTGACATTCTATATACAAAGGAAGACTACATCAGCGCCTTCAAGCTCTGATCAAACCAACGATTTACCAAAAAAATCAAATACTAGATGCTTGAGTGATACCTAAAGAAATTTTCTCAGGTAAATCATCGACGGATTAGAACTTTACCCGTATTGAGAAAGTAAAAAAAAAGGGGGAGGCTAGTGGATGGACGGTGAGAAGATGGTGGTTGATGCCTACCCAACTAATTACAACTATCCATCCACCTCATTAATTCACCCACCTCATTTGAAGCCTATATAAAGGCCTCTCCCCCTCCTCATTTTTCATCATCTCATCCGAACCATTATTCTCTTTGCAAAGAGAAGCATATCTCCTCCTCAGAGAAGAGAGTGAGTAAAAGCTTAGAGAATTAAGCTTGTGAGAGAGAAGAAAATTAAGAGTAATTTTTTCGGGTGTAATTGGGTTGTGGGTCGTGAGTTGTGAGTGTTTGTAAACAATTTGTTTCATTTAAGTAAAGTTTTGCAACAGCCCGTGGACGTAGCCCAAGTTGGGTAAACCACGTAAATACTTGTGTGTTCATTTATTTATTGCATTCTCGCTAATCTGGTTTATAGGAAATTTGCGTAATTTCCCCATCAATTGGTATCAGAGCCTTGGTCGTGTATTTTGGCAATTTTTCTACAAGGGCACTATTCACGTGAATAGTAAATTTCGTGAATAGTGAAATTTCGTCGATGGTACCGGTCTGTCAATGGAGGTGTTCTAATACACGGTGGTTCGCAGGAATTGTCAGAAACGATCCAGAAAAAGCTAGATTCGAGTGGGAGCAATGGCTGCAGACGAAGGGAAGGTGAAACTCGAAAAGTTCGATGGCACATATTTTGGACTCTGGAAGATGTAGATAGAGGATCATCTATACCAGAAAAATTTGTATCTACTTCTCATAGGGCAGAAGCCAGAAACTATGAAGGATGAGGAGTGGGCCCTGCTTGATAGACATGCCCTTGGAGTTATCCGATTTACGCTATCCCGCAATGTTGCTTTTAACATAGCAAAGGAGAAGACCACGACGGGTTTTATGGCGGCTCTCTCAAGTATGTATGAGAAGCCTTCAGCCTCTAACAAAGTTCACTTGATGAAGCGGTTGTTCAATTTGCGGATGATGGAAGGCGCATCGGTTGCTCAACATCTCAATGAACTCAACACAGTCACAACCCAGTTGAGTTCAGTTGAGATTGAATTTGATGAAGAAGTCGGGCACTGATACTGTTGTCTTTTCTACCAAAAAGCTGGAATGCTACCGTCACAGCTGTGAGTTGCTTGTCGAGAAGCAACAAGTTAAAATTTAATGATGTTTGTGATCTAGCTCTCAGTGAAGAGATCTGACCGAAAGAGTCGAATGAATCGTCAACCTCTTCAGTCTTGCATACAGAGTCAAGAGGAAGAAACTCAACTCGAGGGAATGGACGCGGCAGATCAAACTATCGAGGTAGATCAAAGGACAGGAGGTCCAAATCCAGAAATCCCAATAATTTTCAGAGTTCGAAGACCGTCGAGTGTTGGAATTGTGGGAAGGTCGGACACTATAAATTTCAGTGCAAGAGTGCACCGAAGGACCAGGAGGCAAAGGCGAAGGAAGGGGCAAATGTTACTTCCACCTCAGGAAGAGAGGATGCGCTGATATGCTCTTTGGAGAGCAAGGAAAAGTCTTGGGTGTTAGACTCTGGAGCATCGTTCCATGCCACTTCGCAGAAAAAATTCTTCAAGAGGTATGTCCCGGAAAGCTTGGTAAGGTATACATTGGTGATGACCAACCCTGTGATATCGTCGGTAAAGGTGTAGTGAAGATTAAGTTGAACGGGTCTGCTTGGGAGATGAAAGATGTCATACATATTCCCGACCTAAGAAAGAACTTAATCTCAGTAGGGAAGTTAGCTAGCGAAGGCTACACTATGATCTTCCATGGTGATGATTAGAAGATTTCAAAGGGTGCAATGATGGTTGCTCGAGGCAAGAAGAGTGGTACTCTTTAAATGACAGCAGGGGCGCGCTGTTCAATTGCAGTTGCAGCAGGAAACAAAAATCCCAATCTGTGGCACCAGAGACTTGGCCACATGAGCAAGAAGGGGATGAAGATTATACTCTCGAAAGGGAAACTTCCCGGTCTACAGTCAGTTGAGATTGACATGTGCGAAGATTGTATACTTGGAAAGCAGAAGAGGGCCAGCTTTCATACAAGTAGCAGAATCCTAAAGAAGGAAAGGCTGGAGCTCGTTCACTATGATGTTTGGGGACCAACGACCGTCTCATCCATTGGTGGGAAACACTACTTCATGACTTTCATCGATGATCATTCTCGGAAGGTATGGGTTTACTTTCTGAAGCATAAGTCTGAAGTGTTTGAGGCTTTCAGGAGATGGAAAGCTATGGTTGAAAACGAGACAGGTCTAAAGATCAAAAAGCTTAGAATCAACAATGGTGGCGAATATGAAGACACCAGATTCAAGAAGTTCTGCCATGAGCACGGAATTAGAATGGAGAGAATCGTGCCAGGTACGCCCCAGCACAATGGTGTAGCTGAGCATATGAACCGAACGTTGACTGAGAGAGCCAGAAGCATGCGTATGCAGTCAGGCCTTCCAAAGCAATTTTGGGCGGAAGCAGTCAACACAGCAGCTTACTTGATCAATCGAGGACCATCGGTTCCATTAGAGCACAGAATACCAGAAGACGTATGGAGCGGAAAGGAGGTCAAGTTATCACATCTAAAAGTTTTCGGTTGTGTAGCATATGTGCATATTAGTGATCAAGGCAGGAATAAGCTTGATCCCAAATCCAAGAAATGCACCCTCATCGGCTATGGCGAGGATGAATTCGGCTACCGCATCTGGGATGACGAAAACAAGAAGGTGATCTGCAGCAGAGATGTGATTTTCAACGAAAGAGTGATGTACAAAGACAAGCATAAAGCTGACGCCAGCGACTCGGAACAAAGTGGGCTAATATTTACAGATGCAAATGATATTCCAGATAGTCTTGTGATGGAGCAGATAGTAGCAAGTCCTCAGCCAGAGGAACCTGCTGGACATAGTAGTGTGCAGCAGTCAGACACACCACAACCTCCTACTCCAGCTCCTGTATTGAGAAGGTCTTCTCGAGCTCATGTGCCTAACAGGAGATACATGAACTACTATTGCTGACTGATGGAGGGGAGCCTGAATGCTATGATGAAGCTTGTCAGATTGGAGATGCCAGCAAGTGGGAGCTTGCTATGAATGAGGAGATGAAGTCTCTCATCTCCAACCAGACATGGGAACTAGCTGAGTTACCCGTGGGGAAGAAGGCACTTCACAACAAATGGGTGTACCGGGTGAAAGAGGAGCGTGATGGCTCTAAGAGATACAAAGCCCGACTAGTTGTCAAAGGATTCCAACAGAAGGAAGGAGTTGACTACACCGACATTTTTGCTCCTGTTGTGAAGCTTAACACTATCAGGTCAGTGTTGAGTATTGTTGCCATTAAAGATCTTCATCTTGAGCAATTGAATGTGAAGACTGCGTTTCTTCATGGAGATCAAGAAGAGGAGATATACATGCACCAGCTAGAAGGTTTTTTTAGAAAAAGGGAAGAAAAACATGCTGTGTAGACTTAAGAAAAGTTTGTATGGCCTGAAGCAAGCCCCAAGACAGTGGTACAAAAAGTTCGACGACTTCATGCACAAGGAAGGTTTCAAGAAGTGCAACGCCGACCACTGTTGCTACTTCAAGAGGTGTAAGTCCAGCTATATCATTTTACTTTTCTATGTAGATGATATGTTGATAGCAAGCCCAGATATGGACGACGTCAGAAGGTTGAAGCAGCAATTGTCAAAAGAGTTTGACATGATAGACTTGGGTGCAACAAAGAAGATTCTTGGAATGCAAATCACAAGAGATAAGCAAATAGGGACTTCGCAGTTATCTCAGGTAGAGTACATCAACCGTGTTTTGCAAAGATTCAAAATGGGCGATGCCAAGGCAGTCAACACACCCTTGGCAAGTCATTTTCGCCTATCCAAGGAACAATCACCTCAGACAGAGGACGAAAGAAACTTCATGGCTAAGGTTCCTTACGCCTCAGCCATTGGGAGTTTGATGTATGCGATGGTCTGTACGAGACTAGACATTGGCCATGCAGTGGGAGTTGTTAGCAGGTTTATGTCAAACCCAAGAAAGATCCACTGGGAAGCAGTCAAGTGAATTTTGAGGTACCTACGAGTCACCACAGACAAGTGTTTGTACTTTGGCAAAGGAGAGTTAAAAATACAAGTTGTTAGTGTTTACCGTTGGAACCACAGTTGTTAGTTGGATGTCACAGATATAGAAGATTGTTACTCTATCCACTACAGAGGCTGAGTATCTAGCAGTAACTGAAGCTAGTAAAGAGATGATATGGCTTCAAGGTTTGTTAACTGAGTTGGGATTCAAACAGGAGAAGAATGTTTTGCACAGTGATAGTCAGAGTGTGATACACTTGGCAAAGAATTCAACATTTCATTCCAGAACCAAGCATATTGAACTTCGTTATCACTTCATCAGATCTCTATTGGAAGATGATGTGTTAATACTGGAGAAGATCCAAGGAAGCAAGAATCCAGCGGATATGTTGACAAAGGCGGTGACTATCGACAAACTGAAGTTGTGTTCAACTTTAGTTGGCCTGCTAGAGTAACAAGACTGGAAAGGTTGCTGCATTGATCGAGGTGTGAAGACAGATTGAAATCAGTTTTCAAGTGGGAGATTGTTGAGAAAGTAAAAAAAAAGAGGGGGAGGCTAGTGGATGGACGGTGAGAAGATGGTGGTTGATGCCTACCCAACTAATTGCAACTATCCATCCACCTCATTAATTCACCCACCTCATTTGAAGCCTATATAAAGGCCTCTCCCCCTCCTCATTTTTCATCATCTCATCCCAACCATTCTTCTCTTTGCAAAGAGAAGCATATCTCATCCTCAGAGAAGAGAGTGAGTAAAAGCTTAGAGAATTAAGCTTGTGAAAGAGAAAAAAATTGAGAGTAATTTTCTCGGGTGTAATTGGGTAGTGGGTCGTGAGTGTTTGTAAACAATTTGTTTCCTTTAAGTAAAGTTTTGCAGCAGCCCGTGGACGTAACCCAAGTTGGGTGAACCACGTAAATACTTGTGTGTTCATTTATTTATTGCATTCTCACTAATCTGGTTTATAGGAAATTTGCGTAATTTCCTCATCAACCCGACCCTCTTGAAACTGAAACTGTTGAGTAAATGCAAATACATTCAACTTTTATATGAGAAAAACATATGATACTTCCTAATCTAGCTAATGTGGGACTAAATAATATTAACTATTCACCACCAAACAAAATATAAATGTATATAGCAAATTTTTTGTATGAATTCAGACTTCAGAGACCAGCCATCAACGAGTGTGTGTCATCATTGAGATGACAACAACAGTGGATGAGAATATCCTTTGTACAACCCCTTATTGTACTATCAATATTTTTTCCCTTAACATCCTTGCAGATAGGGATGGGAACTATCCGTCCTGTCAGGGTATGCGGATCCCCGAATTTGCCACGAATAATCATTTATCATTATTTTTTAATGCCATCCCGCTCTGTATGGATTGGCGGATATCGACTCCACCCCGATTAACTGTTTATACAGTGGTTTTTCTTGTGGTTAATGGATCCCGCCCAGCCCATGAACACTACCCATATGTTCAGTACACTCCTGTTGATAAACCCATAAAACAATCGATCATCCACGTCTTCAATTCCAAAACTTCAATCATCAAATCCAATATAAGATTATTCTTTATTTATTGAAAAAATCAAATTAGGTATATAATCAGATTTATTTCTTCTTTCTCCCGGCATTTGTTTCATAAGGCACCTTTGAACACCTCATCACACAAACACAATTGTTGCGAGAGAGATGGATTTAAATAAATTGAGAGCCACAAAGAGGTTGCAGAAAGATCGAGATAACGAAATAGTAGATCAAGAAATCAAGGAGAGAGAAATCGAAAGAGAGGAGATAAAGATTGGGTGAGATCGATCGGGAGATCGATCGAGAGAAAAAGAAAATAATAATAATAATAATAATAATAATAATAATAATAATAATAATAATAATAATAAGAGAAGATGAAGAGGGGAAGTACCTGCATCACCGTTGCCGAGTTGGAGAGTGGGGTCGGTGGAGAGAGACGGAGGATGGAGACGAGGTTGTTTAGGTTTTTTTTCTTAAGGGAAGGGTATTTTAGTAAATAACTTACATAAACTGTTAAAGAATAGAAGTCTACCTATGTTACAAATTAGAAAAGTGTTACAAAATAGGTTAGGAAAATCATAATAGGATACAAGCTTATAAAACAAACTCTGAATGAAGTAAGGACAATATCAATGATACAATAGCGGGTCATTCCATCCTGCCCTAAATGAAGTTTGTTTCTCTCCAACATAAATTTGGGAGGAACATGCATATTCTCTTCTTGAGGATGTAGGGTGTGAGCTCTGACCCAGAGATCTGGAGAGGAATGTGAATATAGTGTCGGGAGGAAATGAGTTTGCTTCTATCCTACAAAAAAACACATGAAGATGTTCCGAATGCTTGAAGATCTAAAACTTCATTATATCATTAATAGCATACTTGGGCTATGAACACGGATTTTGGTGTTTAAATCGTGTGTATGGGAACACTGATCTTGGCTATTCGCACCATGTTGAAAATATGGCTTTTTAAAAATAAAAGAAAATGGGTTTGAACTTGGATTTGATTTCTGGATCTCTCTCTATTTTTTAGTCTCACATCTTCTATACAACTCATTGTGGAGGAGTTTATAAGGAGAGTGTTTGGACTTGGGTTTGGACCCATTGGGGGTACCCACACTTTTGTGAAGAGGACCCGCTCGCGCCACCTGCCGGTCGAGTCGGGTCATTTAGAGATCAACAAATTTATTTAAATGAAAATATTTTTGAATTGCTGCAGAGAAGGGAGAATGAGTCAGAGGGCTGACCCAGTCCTCTCTCACACGATTTTTTTATACATTGCGCCGCAATAGCCAGGATTTTCTCACATGTTCTCCATGCGAATTTTTTTCATACATTGCGCCGCAATAGCCGAGATTTTTTTATCTCAACAGATGCGTTTTTCTCCCTATAAATATACAAACACAAATTCAAAGCTTTAGACACAAGAAAAAAAACAAAACATTTTCGTTTAGTATTTCAGTCAGAGAAGGTTCTAAGTTCTGCAGTTCTGTTCATATGAAACTCTTTCAAAGAGATTTCCACAGTTCTGTTTGAAAGGAACTCTTTCTCTTCGTATTTCACAGATCCTCTACCACATATAATTTCAGAGCTTTTTCGTTTGAATTTTAGACATTGTATTGGTGATTCAGAGCAAAAAAAGATATTAAGGGTGGATAGTATTCCGTTCATCAACAGTGCATTTGATTGAATGAGACAGATAAGAATTCTGGGCTGTTTTATCCTGGGGACGGCGGGGCTATCAGATTGCTTGCACACTTTTGGGCAGAGCCGCAAAACGTCTTAAAGAGAGTGACCTAGTCCGCGACTCAACCCAAGAACATTTGGTAACTTCGTTCCTGTCTTTTAATTTGCATCACTACATTTTCAACAATTTTAAGATGTGTCTATTTCTGCCATGACTACAATTACTGAACTTGCTGCAAGAGACCTTAACAGGCCCTTTCGCTTTGAGGGCCAACATTTTAAAAGATGGAGACAAAAGATGTTGTTTTTCCTAACGACACAAAAGGTTGCTTATATCTGTAATACAGAAAAACCTGAATTGCCTGCTGAACCTGATGAAACCCACACTAAAGAATTAGATCGTTGGATTGAAGATGATTTTTTGTGTAAGAATTTTATCTTGAATGGTCTTTCTGATGAACTATATGATTATTATTGTTCTGAAAAACCCGCTAAGGATATTTGGGAAGCCCTTCAAAAAATATGACACTGAGGAGGCTAACACAAAGAAATATGTTGTCAGTCATTATTTGAAGTTCCAAATGACTGATGATAAGTCTGTGGAAACTCAATCACACGAGCTTCAAAAAATTGCTCATGAAATCATATCTGAGGGGATGATCTTAGATGAGCAATTTCAAGTGGCCGTTGTGATAGACAAATTGCCCCCTAGCTGGAAAGATTTTAAGAATGTCCTTAGGCATAAAACCAAAGAGTTTTCCCTAGAAAGCCTGATTACCCGACTTCAAATTGAGGAGGAAGCCCGGAAACAAGATCAGAAAGATGAAATTCTGATTATTTCAAACTCGAAGAAATCTACCCCCGTGGTTCTGAAACCCAGTGGAAAGACTATGAAAAATCAGAGTCACAATAAAAATCGAAACAATCAAAATCGGAACAACCAGAATCACAACCATCAGAATCAGAATCCTCAGCGAAATCAGAATGGACAAAAACACCCCTCAAGGATTGAACCAGCACAGTTCCTATGCTACACCTGTGGTAGGCCAGGGCATATGGCCAGGAACTGCTGGAACAGATCTCGTCCTGCACCGCAGGCGAACCTAATCGAAGACCAACTTATTGCCATGATCTCTGAGATCAACTTTGTTGGTGGATCCGAGGGATGGTGGGTTGACACTGGTGCTTCTCGACATGTTTGCTATGATCGAGAAATGTTCAAGTCCTATTATGAAGCTGAGGACAAGAAAGTGTTGTTGGGTGATTCCCACTCCACTATCGTTGCTGGAACTGGAGTAGTAGAACTGAAGTTTTCCTCTGGAAAGACTGTTATCCTGAAGGATGTCCTGCATACTCCAGAGATGAGGAAAAACTTAGTCTCTGGTTACCTTATGAACAAGGCTGGGTTTACTCAAATTATAGAGGCTGATTTGTATATTATCACGAAAAATAATGTATTTGTGGGGAAAGGATATGCCATTGATGGAATGTTTAAATTAAATGTTGATGCTAATAAAATTTCTAGTTCTGCTTACATGTTGTGTACTTTTAATATTTGGCATGCTAGACTCTGTCATGTTAATAAGCGTATTATTAAAAACATGAGTAACTTAGGACTAATTCCAAAATTGTCCTTAAATGATTTTGAAAAGTGCAACTATTGTAGCCAAGCTAAGATAACCAAAACACCACATAAATCTGTTGTTAGAGAATCCGAACCCTTAGTTTGATACACTCAGATATATGTGAACTTGATGGTGTTTTGACTAGAAATGGAAAACGTTATTTTATTACGTTTATTGATGATTGTTCTGATTATACCTTCGTCTACGTAATGAAAAATAAGAGTGAAGCCTTTGACATGTTTAAATTATTTTTAACTGAAGTTGAAAATCAATATAATAGAGGCACTGAATATGACAACAGTAATTTCATAGAGTTTTATAATTCTCAAGGAATTATTCATGAAAAAACTGCACCGTATTCTCCTGAGATGAATGGCAAAGCTGAAAGGAAAAATAGAACTCTTACTGAGTTACTAGTTGCCATTCTACTTAATTTCGGTGCTGCATCGCACTGGTGGGGAGAAATGATTTTGACGGTCTGTTACGTGCTAAATAGAGTCCCTAAATCGAAAAGTAAAACCTCTCCTTATGAAATTTTGAAAAATAGACAACCAAACTTGTCATATTTGAAAACTTGGGGTTGTTTAGCTTATGTCAGAATTCCTGATCCTAAAAGGAATAAGCTTGACAGTAGGGTATATGAATGTGTATTCATAGGATATGCCATGAACAACAAAACTTATAGATTCTATAATCTTAAAAATCACGTTATTATAGAATCAAACGACGTTGATTTCTATGAAGATAAATTTCCTTTTATTTCGAGGAATAGTGGGGGTACATCCTCTAATAACGTGCCTTTGATATGAATGAATGAAACCGATAAAGCCACAGAATGTGAGCCTAGGAGAAGTAAATGGAACCGAACTTCTAAAAACTATGGCCCCGATTACTATGTCTTTACAGTCGAGGAGGATCCCCTTAGCTTTCAAGAAGCCTTATCCTCTATAGATGCCAATTTTTGGGAAGAGGCTATTGATGATGAAATGGACTCTCTTGAGTCTAATAGAACCTGGCATTTAGTTGATTTGCCACCACGTTGCAAGACAATAGGATGTAAATGGGTATTTAAGAAGAATTTGAAACCCGATGGTAATGTTGAAAAGTTTAAGGCTTGTCTTGTCGCCAAAGGGTTTAGACAGAGAGAAAATATAGACTTCTTTGACACATATTCTCCTGTTACCAGGATTACATCTATTCGAGTGTTAATTTCTCTTGCTGCAATACATAATCTAGTATTGCACCAAATGGACGTTAAGACTGCGTTTCTTAATGGCGATTTGGAAGAAGAAATTTACATGGACCAACCTTAAGGTTTTGTTATTCCGGGGCAAGATAGAACATAAAGTTTGGAAACTCGATAAATCACTTTACGATTTGAAACAAGCTCCAAAACAATGGCATGAAAAATTTGATAATCTTGTTATCTCACATGACTTTAAAGTGAACGAAAGTGACAAATGCATTTATTATAAATCTGAAAATGGCATTTGCATTATTATATGTCTATATGTGGATGATTTGCCTATCTTTGGTTCTAATATCCATGCCGTGAATAAAGTGAAAGCTTTATTGTGTGCGAACTTTGATATGAAAGACCTTGGAGAAGCAAGTGTAATCTTTGGTATCAAGATTAATAGGTCTGAAAAGGGAATTTCTTTGGATCAATCACACTATATAGAGAAGATCCTAAATAAATATAATTACTTTGACTGTAAACTTGCATGTACTCCTTATGATCCTAGTGTAAAGTTGTTCAAGAACACCGGTAACGGTGTTAGACAATCTGAGAATCCGAGCATCATTGGTAGTCTTAGATATGCTACCGATTGCACTAGACCCGACATAGCTTATGCCGTGGGATTACTATGCAGATTTACTAGTAGACTTAGTATACAATATTGACATGCAATTGAAAGGGTCATGAGGTATTTGAAGAGGACTAAGAACCTCGGATTACATTATTAGAAGTTTTCCGCTGTCCTTGAAGGATATAGTGATGCTTATTGGAACACCCTCTCAGATGATTCCAAAGCCACCAGTGGCTATATTTTCAGTATAGCTGGTGGAGTTGTTTCTTGGAAATCAAAGAAACAGATCATTCTGGCACAGTCCACGATGGAGTCAGAGATGATAACACTAGCCACGGCTAGTGAAGAAGCAGGTTGGCTAAGAAACCTGCTAGCAGAGATCCCTTTATCGGAAAGACCGATTCCAGCTATCTTGATCCATTGCGATAGTACTGCGGCTATTGCAAAAATACATAACCGTTATTATAACGGCAAGAGATGACAAATACGTCGTAAGCACAGTACAGTTAGAGAGTTTCTGTCTACTGGTGCTGTGAGAGTGGATCATGTACGAACTGATGAGAACTTGACTGATCCTTTGACGAAAGGATTAGCTAGAGAGAAGGTTTTCAAAACCTCGAAAGGAATGGGACTAATACTCTTAGATTGATGAGTTATTCATGACGGTAACCCAACCTATAGACTAGAGATCCCAAGAAATAGGTTCAATGGGTAATAACAAGTCGTGAATGATATGAAGTGAATCATGTTGACAGAATAACAATTTCATTCCTAGATTAAAGCATGAGTTCTTGAAGCGATAATAGGATGAGTTAAAACTCTTAATGAGATCTATACTCTATGTGGAGTGGAGTACCTAGCAACATGAGTACTCTTGATAGACTTACCTAAGTGATTGTGGAAGTTTGGCCGCCTCCTATAGAATTTGTGGGCAAAATTCCTAGAGCCTTCACTATAATGGGATATATGTGCATGGTCGTAAGGCACAAACTTTTTAGACTTCACCCTGGTAATGTTGTGTGTGTAATGTTTTGTTAGAGATAGAGTTCAAAACTACGAGTTACTCGAGTATAATCTAAAGCATGAACACTACGCAAGAGTCCAAGTCGAAAGACACTTTTGTTTATGCATAATCTTATATTTTTTAGATTGCTCGATGAAAACTGTTTTTTTAAATCCAAGTGGGGGATTGTTGAAAATATGGCTTTTTAAAAACAAAAGAAAATGGGTTT
Organism: Berberis thunbergii; assembly: GCA_003290165.1. Lineage (NCBI taxonomy): Eukaryota > Viridiplantae > Streptophyta > Magnoliopsida > Ranunculales > Berberidaceae > Berberis > Berberis thunbergii. The sequence goes on along the minus strand of QNQO01006872.1, from coordinate 36,544 downwards.
GAACCTAGATTTGATCTATGGATTTCTCTCTATTATTTAGTCCCACATCTTCTATACAACTCATTGTGGAGGAGTTTATAAGGAGAGTGTTTGGACTTGGGTTTGGACCCCTTGGGGTACCCACACTTTTGTGAGGAGGGGAGAGATAGACCCACACCGCCGGTAGGTTGGGTCGGGTCAGATCATTTAAAGATCAACAATTCTCTAAGACTGAGTCAGAGCTATACATTGCGCCGCAATAACTGAGATTTTCTCACACGTTCTCCACGCGATTTTTTTTTTTTTTTTCATACATTGCGCCGAAATAGCCGGGATTTTTTTATCTCAACAAATGCGTTTTTCTCCCTATGAATACAAACACAAATTCAGAGCTTTAGACACAAGAAACAAAACAAAACATTTTCGTTTAGTACTTCAATCAGAAAAAGGTTCTAAGTTCTGCAATTCTGTTCATATGAAACTCTTTCAAAGAGATTTCCATAGTTCTGTTTGAAATGAACTCTTTCTCTTTGTATTTCACAGATCCTCTACCACATATATTTTCAGAGCTTTTTCGTTTGAACTTTATACATTGTATTGGTGATTTCGAGCAAAAAAAGAGATTAAGGGCGGATAGTATTCCGTTCATCAACAATGCATTTGATTGAACGAGATAGAGTTGTTTTATCCTGGGGACGGCGGGGCTATCAGACTGCTTGCACACTTTTAGGCAGAGCCGCAAAACGTCTTAAAGAGAGCGACCTAGTCCGCGACTTAACCCAAAAACATTTGGTAACTTCGTTCCTGTCTTTTAATTTGCATCACTACATTTTCAACACACCATATACAACACTATCTACCATAACGAGATTAACCTATTGTTTTCAAATGTCCTCGGCACCATTGTCCTAGTTTGGCCTTGGAATCTCAAACCTGATATTATTACTGTTAAGAAGTATGCTAACCTATAGCTAGTGAGATTGTGAGAACTTTGTATCACTCATCCAAAGTTGGTGTTGACTAAAAAGAGTCATGGTCTTAAAGATGGGGCAGAGTTTGTTGGAATGTACACATTCATTAAGGCTGTGTTTGAGGCCCATCTCCATGGAAATGGCTGGATTTCAAGAAAATAAAATGGATTTCGATTGTTTGGTTGGACAACCAAAAGGTAGGAAAAATCAGTTCACCCATGTGGTTTTTGGAAACAAAAAGTGGGTATTTTCCAAATGAAGAAATGAAATTCTTTGATCCCATAAAGACGTATTCGTCCTTCAAATCAGGGTACCTATAGAAACTCATTTACTTTCCTGACCCCTCAACCAAACACAGAATAAAAAGAGTCGAAACCAACTTTGGATTATGATACAAAGTTCTCAGTTAGCCAAGATGGGGGGGGGGGGGGGGGGGGGGGGGGGGGGAGGGGGGGTGGGCATACTTTAATGGTTGGATACTTTAAGCAATTTAAGATCAAAACCTAATTAGTTTACAGCCTAATATGCATGTAAATTTTTGACATGATATAAATGAAATGGAAGATAAATTATTGACATTCTATACAAGGAAAACTACATCAGATCTTTCAGGTTCTATTCGAATCAATGATTTACCGAAAAAAATCAAGTATTAGATACCTAAAGAAATTTTCTTAGGTAAATCATTGACCGATTAGAACTTCATCTGATCTTACTGAAGCAAAAATTGTTGTTTAAAAGCAAATGTAAATGCAAGTACATTCAAGTTTTATACAAGGAAAACATAAGAAACTTTCTAATCTAGCTAATGTGGGACTAAATAATATTAATTTTGCACTATCAAACAAAATATAAACGTATATAAAAAGTTTTTTGTATCAATTCAGAGACCCGCCATCAACAAGTGTGTGTCATCATTGAGATGACAACAACAGCCAATATGATTCTAGTGCCTGAGATTGAAAATAAAATGTGTAGCTTGCATTAGATGTGAAGAGAATTGAGGCCCAAGAGAGTAATGTTTATAGGAGGATATGTTTTGGTATCCGCTTCAGTGACTTTTCTAGTGGTAAACGGACCCCCGCCCCGTCCATGAACACTACCCATATGTTTAGTACGTTCCTGTTGATAAAGCTAGGAGTATACTTAGTTCTATTCGCAGATTCTTCATTTTTGAAGAAAAGGTAACGAAGATAAAATACGAGTTTGTTTTATAGCAATAGTAATTAATCGTTGTTGTTTCAAAGTCATCTATTCACTATCCTAGATAATAAATTTCATTGCTCACTAATAAATCGACTAATTACTTATACAGATAAGAATACGGGGGAGATCATGAAGATGTAAGGTCCTTTGTCTACTTGGCTAGTCAAGCATGGGCTAGTTCATTGATCTTACGCTTCGATTACCAAGGAATATGAACTTTACAAATAAAGTCTGGGTACATTCCTATTGATAAACCCAAAAATAATCAATCATCTACGTCTTCAATTCCAAAACTTCAATCATCAAATCCAATATAAGATTCTTCTTTATTTACTTGGAAAATTAAATTAGGTAATATAATCAAATTTATTTCTTCTCTCCCCACATTTGTCTCATAATGCACCTTTGAACACCTCGTCGTACAAACACAACTGTTACGAGAGAGATGGATTTAAAGAAATTCAAAGGTACAAGAGAGGTTGCAGAAAGATCGAAAGAGGTAGATTGCGAGAAGGAAATAGTAGACCAAGGAATATAAGGAGATAAAGAGAGAGATTGAAAAAGAGGATATAAAGAGAGATCAGGAGATCGATCGAGGAGAAGAAGAAGAAAATAATAATAATAATAATAATAATAATAATAATAATAATAATAATAATAGAAGATGAAGAAGGAAAGTACATGCGTTTCCGTGGCTGCGTTGGAGAATGGAGATAGGCAATGGATGGAGATGGAATTGTTTAGTTTTATTTACTTTTTTTTTAATGGAAGGGTATTTTTTGTAAAATAAGTTTATAAACAAATATCCGCGAGGCGGATATTTCCAAATCCATATCCGCCCGAATCCAGACAAATACCATTTGGATCCTCGAACCCACCCTATTCGGGGCAGGAGGGTGGATATCCGTGAAAATCCACCCCACCGCCAACCATACTCACAGAAGTGATTTTCATTTCCAGCACCGCTCCTCGAACTAAATGTCTTTTCGACACACCATCTTTTCCCGACCTGGGCGCACCCCTTGGTTCACTATAGTAAGCTTTTTCATCAAGATAATATTTAAACCAGAAAACTCTAAATTGGGCGCAAATCGAAAATTTTTTCCCTTAACCACCCTCGTAGATGGGGATGGCAACAATCCGTCCTTATCCTGTCAGGGAACGCGGATTCCCGAATCTGCCACAAATAATCATTTATCATTATTTATTTCTCTTTACTCTCCGCATTTGTTTCCTAATGCATCTTTGAACAACTCATCGTACAAATACAATTGTTGCGATAGAGATGAATTTACAAAAATTGAGAGCCACAGAGAGGTTGCAGAAAATTGAGATAACGAAATAGCATATCGAGAAATCCAATGAGAGAAAGATAGAGAGATCGGACAAGAGGAGGTAAAGATTGGGAGAGATCGATCGGGAAAGATTGATTGAGAGAGAAATCGAGAGATCGATCGAGAGAATAAGAAGAAGAAAAAAATAAGACGAAGAGGGGAAGTGCCTGCGTTGTCGTCACTGCGCTGGAAAGTGGAGTCTGGGGAGAGAGGCGATGGATGGAAATGGGGTTGTTCAGGTTTAGGTTTTTTTTTTCTTAAGGTAAAGATATTTTAGTAAAATAACTTATATAAACAAATATTATTGGGGTAGATATGGCCAAATTCATATCCGCCTCAAATGCATGACAAATACCATTTGGATTCCAAAATTCAGTTTGGCACATCTAAATCCGCCCCATTCGAGGCAGGCGGGGCGGATATTTGTGAAAATTCGCCCCACTGCCTATCCTACTAGCAGAGGTGATCTTCCAGCATGGGTCGAACCTCTATCGTGATACCATCTTTCATATTGCCTTTGGTTGAGATTAAAAGACCTTGGTGTTAGAAGAGTGTAAATCTATACTAAATAATCTCCATTCATCACTGCTCCTCGAACTAAATGTCTTTCATACCATCTTCTCCCAACCTGTGACCCTCTGGTCCACTATACACAACGATATTGTCTCCAACTTAAATGTCTCGTTACTATTAGGAAGCGGGTCACTTTTTTATAAACCTTAGTGACGACTCGTCCTTACTTCATGTGGGACTATTTAAGCCAACATTATCCCAACAATCTCCTCATTTGGCGCGAATGTCACACATCCTACAATCCATCCACCCAGTTTGCAACATCTCGAATTACACCTCCTCGAGTGCCTTGCGCAACCACGATTCTGAGAGTTTGCACTCGGTGTATGAGCTTGATTATTTCCGGTGTTGGTGGTCACCTAGTCTCAATCACCGCACTAGCTCCACTTCGTCCGGACTAGGCGGGGATCCGTTAACCACTAGAAAAACCACTGTTTATACAGTTAATCGAGACGGCGTGGATACCAAAACATATCCTCCTATAAACATTACTCTCTTATGCCTCAATTCTCTTCACATCTAATACAAGTTTACACATTTTATTTTCAATCTCAGGCACTAATATCATCATATTGGTTGATGTTGTGTTCTCAATGAGAACACACACTCGTTGATGGCTGGTCTTTGAAGTCTGAATTCATACAAAAAATGACTTGTTATACTTTGTTTGGTGGTGCATAGTTAATATTATTTAGTCCTACATTAGCTAGATTAGGAAGTTTATTATGTTTACCTCATATCTTGAATGTATTTGCATTTACACAACAGTTTCCGCTTCAGAAAAATCAGGTAAAGTTCTAATCGGTCAATTATTTACCCTAATAATTTTTCTTTAGGTATCAAGTATCTAGTATTTGATTTTTTACATGACCGATTAGAACTTTACATGACCCTCTTGAAGCATAAACTATTGTGTAAATGCAAAACATTTCAATTTTATATGAGGAAAACATAAGAAACTTTCTAACCTAGCCGATATGGGACTAAATAATATTAACTATGCACCAACCAATAAAATATAGATGTATTATGTATATAACAAGTTTTTTGTACATGATATCCAAGATCAAGCTATGAATTCAGAAACCAGCCATCAGCAAGTGTGTGTCATCATTGAGATGACAACAACAACCAATATTATTCGAGTGCCTGAGATTGAAAATAAAATGTGTAGCTTGTATTAGATGTGAGGAGAATTGAGGCCTAAGCGAGTAATGTTTATAGGAGGATATGTTTTGGTATCCGCTTCCGTGAATTTTCTAGTGGTTAACGATCCCTGCCCCGCCCATGAACACTACCCATATGTTCAGTATGTTCCTGTTGATAAACTTAGGAGTATACTTAGTTCTATTCGCAGATTCTTCATTACGAAGAAAAGGTAACGAAGATAAAGTATGAGCTTGTTTTATAGCAATAGTAATTAATCGTTGTTGTTTCAAAGTCAATCTTTTCACTATCCTAGATAATACAGTTCATTGCTCACTAATAAATCGACTAATTACTTATACAGATAAGAATACGGGAGAGATCAAGAAGATGTAAGGTCCTTTGTCTACTTGGCTAGTCAAGCATGGGCTAGTTCATTGATCATTACGCTTCGATTACCAAGGAATATGAACTTTACAAATAAAGTTTGGGTACATTCCTATTGATAAACCCAAAAATAATCAATCATCTACGTCTTCAATTCCAAAACTTCAATCATGAAATCCAATATAAGATTTTTCTTTATTTACTTGGAAAACCAAATTAGGTAATGTAATCAAATTTATTTCTTCTCTCCCCGCATTTGTTTCATAATGCACCTTTGAACACCTCGTCGTACAAACACAACTGTTCCGAGAGAGATGGATTTAAAGAAATTCAAAGGTACAAGAGAGGTTGCAGAAAGATCGAAAGAGGTAGATTGTGAGAAGGAAATAGTAGACCGAGGAATGTAAGGAGAGGAAGAGAGAGATCGGAAAAGATGATATAAAGATTGGGATAGATTGATTGAGAGAGAGATCGAGGAGAAAAGAAAATAATAATAATAATAATAATAATAATAATAATAATAATAATAATAATAATAATAATAATAATAATAATAATAATAATAATAAAAGATGAAGAAGGAAATTACAGGCAATGGATGGAGACAGGCAATGGATGGAGATGGAATTGTTTAGTTGTATTTACTTTTTTTTTAAGGGAAGGGTTTTTTGTAAAATAAGTTTATAAACAGATATTCGCGAGGCGGATATTTCCAAATCCTTATCCGCCTGAATCCATACAAATACCATTTGGATCCTCGAACCCACCCTATTCGGGGTAGGAGGGTGGATATTCGTGAAAATCCACCCCACCGCCAACCCCACTCACAGAAGTGATTTTCATTTCCAGCACCGCTTCTCGAACTAAATGTCTTTTCGACACACCATCATCTCCCGACCTGAGCGCACCCCTTGGTTCACTATAGTAAGCTTTTTCATCAACATAATATTTAAACCAGAAAACACTAAATTGGGCGCAAATCGAACAATTTTTCCCTTAATTACCCTCAGAGATGGGGATGGCAACAATCCGTCCCCATCCTGTCAGGGAATGCGGATTCCCGAATTTGCCACAAATAATCATTTATCATTATTTTTAAAAACAATCCCCGCTCTGTATGGATTGGGGGATATTGGCTCCACCCCGATTAAACGTTATACAATGTTTTTTCTAGTGGTTAACGGATCCCAACCCGCCCATGAAAACTACCCATATGTTCAAAACAATCCTGTTGATAAACTCACAAATAATCAATCATCCACGTCTTCATTTCCAAAACTTTAATCATCAAATCCAATATAAGATTCTTCTTTATTTACTTGGAAAATCAATTAGGTATGAAATCAAATTTAATTCTCCTTTCTCCCCGCATTTGTTTCATAATGCATCTTTGAACACCTCATTGTACAAACACAATTGCTGCAAGAGAGATGGATTTAAAGAAATTGAGAGCCACATAAAGGTTGCAGAAAGATTGAGAGAATGAAATAGTAGATCGAAAAATCCAAGGAGAAAGAGAGTGAGAGATCGGAAAAGAGGAGATAAAGATTGGGAGAAATCGATCGAGAGAATAAGAAGAAATAATAATAATAATAATAATAATAATAATAATAATAATAATAATAATAATAATAATAATAATAATAATAATAATAATAATAATAATAATAAAGAGGGGAAGTACCTGCGAGGCGATTATAAAGAGGGGAAATACCTGCGTTGCCATCGCCTCGTTGGAGAGTGGAGTCTGTGGAGAGAGGCGACAAATAGTTAAGATTCTTCTTTATTTACTTGAAAAATTAATTAGGTGTGTAATCATATTTATTTCTCCTTACTCTCCGCATTTGTTTCCTAATGCATCTTTGAACAACTCATCGTACAAATACAATTGTTGCGATATAGATGAATTTACAAAAATTGAGAGCCACAGAGAGGTTGCAGAAAGTTCGAGATAACAAAATAGCAGTTCGAGAAATTGAATGAGAGAAAGATAGAAAGATCGGACAAGAGGAGATAAAGATTGGGAGAGATTGATCGGGAAATATTGATTGAGAGAGAAATCGAGAGATCGATTGAGAGAATAAGAGAAAAAATAATAAGATATTTGTGAGATCGATAAGTTTGGCACATCTAAATCCGCCCCATTTGAGGCAGGCGAGGCGGATATTTGTGAAAATTCGCCCCATTGCCTATCCTACTAGCAGAGGTGATCTTCCAGCATGGGTCGAACCTCTATTGTGATACCATCTTTCATATTGTCTTTGGTTGAGATTAAAAGACCTTGGTATTAGAAGAGTGTAAATCTATACTAAATAATCTCCATTCATCACCGCTCCTCGAACTAAATGTCTTTCATACCATCTTCTCCCAACCTGTGCGCACCCTCTGGTCCACTATACACAATGATATTGTCTCCAACTTAAATGTCTCGTTACTATTAGGAAGCGAGTCACTTTTTTATAAACCTTAGTGATGACTCATCCTCACTTGATGTGGGACTATTCAAGCCAACATTATCCCAACAATCTCCTCCTTTGGCGTGAATGTCACACATCCTACAATCCATTTACCCGGTCTGCAACATCTCGAAGTACACCTCCTTGAGTGCCTAGCACAACCATGATTATGAGAGTTTGCACTCAGTGTATGAGATCGATTATTTCCGGCGTTGGTGGTCACCTAGTTGCAATCATCACACTAGCTCCACTTAGTCCGAACAAGGCAGGGATCCGTTAACCACTAGAAAAACCACTGTTTATACAGTTAATTGGGATGGCGTGGATACCAAAACATATCCTCCTATAAACATTACTCTCTTAGGCCTCAATTCTCTTCACATCTAATACAAGCTTACACATTTTATTTTCAATCTCGATCACTAGTATCATCATAATGGTTGATGTTGTGTTCTCAATGAGGACACACACTCGTTGATGGCTGGTCTTTGAAGTCTGAATTCATACAAAAAAAAATGTATTTGCATTTACAAAAAAATGTTGGTGCATAGTTAATATTATTTAGTCCTACATTAGCTAGATTAGGAAGTTTATTATGTTTACCTCATATCTTGAATGTATTTGCATTTACACAACAGTTTCCGCTTCAGAAGAGTCAGGTAAAGTTCTAATCGGTCAATGATTTACCCTAAGAATTTTTCTTTAGGTATCAAGTATCTAGTATTTGATTTTTTACTTGACCGATTAGAACTTTACATGACGCTCTTGAAGCAAAAATTGTTGTGTAAATGCAAAACATTTCAATTTTATATGAGGAAAACCTAAGAAACTTCCTCACCTAGCCGATATGGGACCAAATAATGTTAATTATGCACCAACCAATAAAATATAGATGTATTATGTATATAACAAGTTTTTTGTACATGAAATCCAAGATCAAGCTATGAATTCAAAGACAACCCATCAACGAGTGTGTATCATCATTGAGATGATAACAATAGCAAATATGATACTAGTGTTTGAGATTGAAAATAAAATGTGCAGCTTCTATTAGATGTGAATAGACTTGAGGCCTAAAAGTGTATTAGCTAGAGGTGTGGCGGATTGAATCATATGTCACGAGTTCGAACCCGGCCGGAAGCTTGGGCAGGGAGAGTTAAGGTAAAAAAAAAAGTATAAGGGAGCCAAATTGGGAATGGTGAGATAAGAAATTTAGAGAGCTTCTCATGGGGTGGTCTCTTTGTAATCACCTAAGTTATTGGGTTCGGTATCTCTCATTAGGGATGGAACCATGAATTCTAGTGTACGGGTTGTTTTATTGATTGTTATGTAGTAACCTTTTATAGATTCAACACAACAAACGTACCCACGTCAAATGGGCATTCTCTATGGGAATACCCTCTCCTATTCCGATGAGAACTAAATAGGCGTGAGAATACCCTTTGTAGCAACGCACTCTTGTACTGGCAACGGGGCAAATTTTGGCAAATCCATCACTGCCCTACCCTACCATGGATCGTTGATCCTCGAATCCGTCACGAATAATCATTTATTATTATTTTTTAAAACCATCCCTACACCGTCCGAATTGGCGGATATCGGCTCTACCCCCATCAACCGTATATACAGTGGTTTTTCTAGTGGTTAAGGGGTGCTGCCCCATCCATGAACACTTCCCATATGTTCAGTACACTCATGCTGATAAACTCACAAACAATCAATCATCCACGTCTTCAATTCCAAAACTTCAATCATCAAATCCAAAATAAGATTCTTCTTTATTTACTTGGAAAATCAAATTAGGTATTGTAATCAAATTTATTTCTTCTCTCCCCGCATTTGTTTCATAATGCACATTTGAACACCTCGACGTACAAACACAATTGTTACGAGAGAGATGGATTTAAAGAAATTAAAAGCTACAAGAGAGGTTGTAGAAAGATCGAAAAAGGTAGATTGCGATAAGGAAATAGTAGATTGAGGAATATAAGGAGAGAAAGAGAGAGATCGGAAAAGATGATATAAAGATTGGGAGAGATTGATTGAGAGAGATCGGGAAATCAATCGACGCACCCCTTGATTCACTATACATAACAACGATATTGTCTCAAACTTAAACACCACCATAATGGGCTTTCCATCTGGGCCTAGGTGGTGTGAGATTTTCTCTAAAATGCCTCGTTACTATTTGGGAGCAGACCACTTTCTTATAAACCTTAGAGACGACTCCTCCTTACTTGATGTGAGACTATTCGAGCCAACATTATCCCAACAATCTCCACCTTTGGCACGAATGTTACACATCATACAATCCATCCACCCGATCCGCAACATCTCGAAGTACACTTCTTCCTCAAGTGCCTTGCGCAACCATGATTCTTAGAGTTCGCATTCGATGTATGGGCTCGACTAATTTCAGCATTGGTGGCCACCTAGTCACAACCACCACACTAGTTTCACCTCATCCAGACTAAGCGTGGATCCGTTAACCACTAGAAAAACCTATATTTATACAGTTAATCGGGATGGTGCAGATACCAAAACATATCCTCCAATAAACATTACTTTCTTAGGTCTCAATTCTCTTTACATATAATACAAGCTTACACATTTTATTTTCAATCTTAAGCACTAGTATCATATTGGCTGATGTTGTCATCTCATTGATGACACACACTCGTTGATGGCAGGTCTCGAAGTCTGAATTCATACAAAAAAAACTTGTTATATACAAGTATATTTTGTTTGGTGGTGCATAGTTAATATTATTTCGTCCCACATTAGCTAGATTAGGACGTTTCTTATGTTTCCTTCATATAAAACTTGATGCTATTTGCATTTACATAACAATTTTCGCTTCAGAAGGGTTAGGTAAAGTTCTAATCGGTCAATGATTTACCTAAGAAATTTTCTTTTGGTATCAAGTATCTAGTATTTGATTTTTTTAGTAAATCATTGGTTCGATTAGAACTTGAAGGCGCTGATGTAGTTTTTCTTGTATATAGAATGTCAATCCAATCGATAGTTAGATTGTGAGGTATGAGACTGGCATGGGTGATGTCCTAAATGAAGTGTGCTAATCCATGGCTAGTGAGATTGTGAGAACTTTGTATCACTCATCCAAAGTTGGTTTTGACTAAAAAGAGTCATGGTCTTAAGATGGGGCAGTATGTTGGCATATTCACATTCATTAAGGCAGTGTTTGGCTGAGGCCAATTTCCATAGAAATCATAGAAATGGTCGGGTTTTAGGGAAATAAATGAGATTCCATTGTTTGGATGCACAACCAAAATTAGGAAAAATCATCTCACCTCACCACTGAGGTTTTTGGGAACAAAAAGTGGGTAATTTCCCGAATCAAGGAAAGGAAATTCTTTGGTCTCCAAAGAATTGTAATTCCTTCAAATTAGGATACCCATAGAAACTCATTTACTTTGCTAACCCATCGACCAAACACAGTAAAAAAAAAAAGAGTCAAAACACAGTAAAGTTCTCAGTTAGCCAAAATGGCGCAGTATAATGTAAATGGCATATTCATGTTTCGTTAGACCTTTTTATTTCTTAGGAGAATGGAACCAACAAGACTTGGTTTGGTTTCATTCCAAAATTTGTTTTTCCCACTTTTGCTTAATAGTTCAATGGCAAAATGACATTCAATCTGTTATTTGGTTTGGATATTATCTGATTCTATACCAGGTCATGCCCTGCTCAAATCATATTTGAACCAGAAAACAGTAAACACCATGTTAAGCACAAATAATAAAAAATGTTAGGAAACCAAATCTGAATTTAGGATCCAAATCTGATAAGCTTACAGCCTAATATGCGTGTAAAATTTTGACATAATGTAAATGAAATGGAAGATCAATCATTAAATCTAATATAAGATTCTTCTTTATTTACTTGGAAAATCAATTTATGCATGTAATTAGAATTATTTCTCCTTTCTTCCCGCATTTGTTTCATAATGCACCTTTGAACACCTCATTGCACAAACACAATTGCTGCGAGAGAGATGAATTTAAATAAATTGAGAGCCACAAAAAGGTTGCAGAAAAATCGAGAGAACGAAATAATAGATCGAGAAATCCAAGGTGAAAGAGAGAGAAAGAACGAGAGATCGGAAGAGAGGAGATAAAGATTGGGACAGATCGATCCAGAGAAGAAGAATAAATAATAATAATAATAATAATAATAATAACAATAAGAGAAGCTGAAGAGGGGAAGTACCTGCGTCACTGTCGCCGCATTGGAAAGTGGAGTCTGTGGAGAGAGGCAATGGATAGTTAAGATTCTTCTTGGAAAATTAATTAGGTATGCAATCGGATTTATTTCTCCTTTCTCCCCGCATTTGTTTCATAATGCACCTTTGAACACCACATCGTACAAACACAACAACAGCTGCGAGAAAGATGGATTTACAAAAATTGTGAGCCACAGAGAGGTTGCAAAAAGATCGAAAAAGGTAGATCGAGAGAACGAAATAGTAGATCGAGAAATCCAAGGAGAGAGAGATCGCAGGAGAAGAGATAAGATTGGGAGAGATTGATTGAGAGAGAGATATCGAGAGATTGTTCGAGAGAATAAAAAAAAGAAGAAAAAAATAATAAGAAGAGGGGAAGTACCTGTGTCGCCGTCACCGCGTTGGAGAGTGGAGTCTATGGGGAGAGGCGACGGATGGAAATGGGATGCTTAGGTCTAGGTTTTTTTTCATAAGGGAAGGGTATTTATAAAATAACTTACATAAATTGATATCCATTGGGCAGATATGGCCAAATTCATATCCGCCCTGAATTCTTGATGGATTCCATTTAGATTCCCAAATCTGCCCCGACAAATTCAAATCCGCTCCATTCGGGGCAAGCGGGGCGGATAGTTGTGAAAATCTGCCCCACTGCCAATGCTACTCGCAGAGGTGATCTTTTAGCATGGGTCGAACCTCTACTGTGATATCATCTTTCATATTCTATGTCAGTTGAGATTAAAAGACCTTGGTGTTAGAAGAGTGTAAATTTACACTCAATAATCTCCATTAAAAAAACTACCTAATCATGGAGGCACAACCTAAAGCAATCGTCACCACTCCTCGAACTAAACATCTTTTCAACAAACTATCTTCTTCCCCCTCATCAAGATTTAGTGTCACAATCCCTCCACTCATCGTTGTTTCAATTATCAACTTTAATGACTCACTTTCTACCAGTGACATTCTCCTCATGAGCACTACTACAGTGCCTGGTGGCCACTAGGCACCCTCAATTTATCTCGAGATATGAAATAATGCATATTTCGAGGCAAATGGAGGGTGGCTAATGGCCACCAGATACACCACCAGTGCACTTAAGAATTTCCTATCCCCTCATTTAACGACCATTGCAGAGGTGTGAGGTTTTAGTTCGGAACAATAATTGCATAACAAATTGGTCGAGTCAGGGATATGATGCATTACATTGTATGCCAATTTAGTTGCAAAGGCCTCAATCTTAGAAGATTGCAAGTCCACATTGGAAATCTTACTTAGATGACTGTCTAAGAATCGAAGATAGTTAGATTCTAAGGTATGGAATGAGGGAAATGGACGGGTTTCAAGAAAATCAAATGAATTTTCATTATTTTAATTGGACAACCAAAAAATTGGAAAATCAGCTCACCCATGTGGTTTTCTGGAAACAAAAAGTGAATATTTTCTCAAACCCACAAAGAATTGCAATGTCTTATTCCCCCAAAGAATTGCAATTCCTTCAAATCAGGGTACCACTACCATAGAAGCTCATTTACTTTCATAACCCGTCAACCAACCAATCACAGCCTAAAGAGATTCAAAACAAACTTTGGATTAGTGATACAAAGTTCTCAGTTGGCTAAGATGGGGCAGTATAATGGCATATTCAGGTTTTGTTAGACCTTTTTATTTCTTAGGAGATGGAACCAAGTATTCTAAATTTGTTTTTCCCACTTCTGCTTAATAATTTTGTGGCATAATTGCCTTATATGCCATACTCGAGAAATGTTAAAAACAAATCCTACATGTTTAGATGGATAGATCGAGATGAAGTTAGAAGGCTCTTCCATGGTATCAAATGATGTTTAATGATTATTGTTTAGGCCAAGTTTCATTGTTTTATGACAAATACCATTTGGATTCCCAAATTCAGTTTGGCACATCCAAATCCGCCCCATTCGAGGCAGGCGGGGCAGATATTTTTGAAGAGTCACCCCACTGCCTATCCTGCTAGCAGAGGTGGTCAAACCTCTATCATGATACCATCTTTCATATTGTCTTTGGTTGAGATTAAAAGACCTTGGTGTTAGAAGAGTGTAAATCTATACTAAACAATCTCCATTCATCACCGCTCCTCGAACTAAATGTCTTTCATACCATTTTCTCCCAATCTGTGCACACCCTTTGGTCTACTATACATAACAACTATATTGTCCCCAACTTAAATGTCTCGTTACTATTAGGAAGCGGACCATTTTCTTATAAACCTTAGTGACGACTCATCCTTACTTGAAGTGGGACTATTCAAGCCAACATTATCCCAACAATCTCCTCATTTGTCGCGAATGTCACATATCCTACAATCCATTCACCCGGTCTGCAACATCTCGAAGTACATCTCCTTGAGTGCCTTGCGCAACCACGATTCTGAGTTCGCACTCGGTGTATGAGCTCGATTATTTTCGGCGTTGGTTGTTACCTAGTCGCAATCACCGCACTAGCTCCACTTCGTTCGGAATAGGCGGGGATTCGTTAACCACTAGAAAAACCATTGTTTATACAGTTAATCGGGACGGCGTAGATACCAAAACATATCCTCCTATAAACATTACTCTCTTAGGCCTCAATTCTCTTCGCATCTAATACAAGCTTACACGTTTTATTTTCAATCTCAAGCACTAGTATCATATTGGCTGATGTTGTGTTCTCAATGAGGACACACACTCATTGATGGCTGGTCTTTGAAGTCTGAATTCATACAAAAAAAAAAAAAAAAAAAACTTGTTATATATTGGTATATTTTGTTTGGTGGTGCATAGTTAATATTATTTGGACCCACATTAGCTAGTTTAGGGATTCTCTTATGTTTACCTCATATCTGGAATGTATTTGCATTTACACAACAGTTTCCGTTTCAGAAGAGTCAGGTAAAGTTCTAATCGGTCTATGATTTACCCTAAGAGTTTTTTTTTAGGTATCAAGTATCTAGTATTTGATTTTTTCGGTAAATCATCGGTTCCCAAAAGAATTGTATTTCTTCCAAATCAGATGAAACTCATTAACTTTCCTAACGTCTCAACCAAACACAGCAAATTTTTTTTTTTGAGTCAAAACCAACTTTGGATTAGTGATACAAAGTTCTCAGTTGGCCAAGATGGGGCAGTATATATAATTAGGGGTGGGCAATGTCGGTTCGGTTCGGTTTTGAGCCCCAAATCGATTTCGAACCGATTTAATTCGGTTTGTCCAAAACCCAAACCGAAACCGAATTTTGTATTTGTAAACCGATGAATTCGGTTGAACCAAATTTCGGATCGGTTCGGTTCGGTTGGACCGAAATTTCAGGCTCAAGCATTTGAAAGACTTTCATTAAAACATGTCCAATTTTTTTACAGGTCCAATTTTTTTATAGACTCAATTTTTAGCCCAAAATTGAAAACTTTGAGAGAATGGGGTGATTTAGTGCAACACGGTGTATTGCAATGCATTTGTTGCACTAATCAAGTATTGACACCTAATTTTTATTTAGTTATTTATATATATTTAATTAATCGGTCGGTTCGGTTATAAATCGGTCGGTTCAAAACCACAAACCGATTTTAAACCGTTTATAATCGGTTCGGTTCGGTAACTGAACCGAATTTGAAAATCGGTTCGGCCGGTTAACCGAATTTAAATCGGTTTTTGCCCACCCCTATATATAATGGCGTATTGGCCTTTTTTATTTCTTAGGAGATGAAACAAACAATACTTGGTTGGGTTTCCAATTCCTAAATTTGTTCAAGAAATGTTAAAAACAATCAATTGTAGAGGCCGGGTATGATCCAATTGATCTAAAGTCGAATGATGTTTTATGATTATTATTGTTTCAGCCAAGTTTAATTGTTTTGTGGTTGAAATTCATAATCCCCTCCATACACAATAGTTGTGACCCGAACTAATAGAAAGTCATAATCCTAAATTCATCATAACTATAGTAACACAAAATATCACGATGAGCTCAATCAACATGACCTAAAAGCTAATAAAGACGCTCGTCCAAAATGGAGATAAGCCCTATGAATAGTAGATGTAAACTATAGTAAGCTTCTTCATCAAGATAATATTTAAACCAGAAAATACTAAATTAATGGTAGGATACTTTAAGCAATTTAAGATCAAAACCTGAATAGTTTACAGCCTAATATGCATGTAAAATTTTGACATGATATAAATGAAATGGAAGATAAATTATTGACATTCTATACAAGGAAAACTATATCAGATCTTTCAAGTTCTAATCGAATCAATGATTTACCGAAAAATTCAAATATTAGATACCTAAAGAAAATTTCTTAGGTAAATCATTGACCGATTAGAACTTTATCTGACCCTCCTAAAGTGAAAATTGTTGTGTAAATGCAAATACATTCAAGATTTATACAAGGAAAACATAAGAAACTTTCTAATCTAGCTAATGTGGGACTAAATAATATTAACTTTGTACTATCAAACAAAATATAAACGTATATAACAAGTTTTTTGTATCAATTCAGTGACCAGCCATCAACAAGTGTGTGTCATCATTGAGATGACAACAACAGCCAATATGATTATAGTGCCTGAGATTGAAAATAAAATGTGTAGCTTGTATTAGATGTGAAGAGAATTGAGGCCTAAGAGAGTAATGTTTATAAGAGGATATGTTTTGGTATCCGTTTCAGTGGTTTTTCTGGTGGTTAACGGATCCCCGCCCCGCCCATGAACACTACCCATATGTTCAGTACGTTCCTATTGATAAACAGGTGTATACTTAGTTCTATTCGCAGATTCTTCATTACGAAGAAAAGGTAACGAAGATAAAGTACGAGCTTGTTTTATAGCAATAGTAATTAATCGTTGTTGTTTCAAAGTCAATCTATTCACTATCCTAGATAATATTTTTCATTGCTCACTAATAAATCGACTAATTACTTATACAGATAAGAATATGGGAGAGATCAAGAAGATGTGAGGTCCTTTGTCTACTTGGCTAGTCAAGCAAGGGCTAGTTCATTGATCTTTACGCTTCGATTACCAAGGAATATAAACTTTACAAATAAAGTCTGGGTACATTCCTAATTTCCTATTGATAAACCCAAAAATAATCAATCATCTACGTCTTCAATTCCAAAACTTCAATCATCAAATCCAATATAAGATTCTTCTTTATTTACTTGGAAAATCAAATTAGGTAATGTAATCAAATTTATTTCTTCTCTCCCCGCATTTGTTACTTAATGCACCTTTGAACACCTCGTCATACAAACACAACTGTTACGAGAGAGATGGATTTAAAGAAATTCAGAGGTACAAGAGAGGTTGAAGAAAGATCGAAAGAGGTATATTGCGAGAAGGAAATAGTAGACCGAGGAATATAAGGAGAGAAAGAGAGAGATCGGAAAAAAGGATATAAAGATCGGGAGAGATTGATTGATCAGAGAGAGATCGTGAGATCGATCGAGGAGAAGAAGAAGAAAATAATAATAATAATAATAATAATAATAATAATAATAATAATAATAATAATAATAATAATAATAATAATAATAATAATAATAGAAGATGAAGAAGGAAAGTACATGCGTCTTCGTGGCCGCGTTGGAGAATGGAGACAGTCAATGGATGGAGATGGAATTGTTTAGTTTTATTTACTTTTTTTAAGGGAAGGGTATTTTTGTGAAATAAGTTTATAAACAAATATCTACCCGAATCCAGACAAATACCATTTGGATCCTCGAACCCACCCTATTCAGGGCAGGAGGGTGGATATCCGTGAAAATCCACCCCACCGTCAACCCTACTCACAGAAGTGATTTTCATTTCCAGCACCGCTCCTCGAACTAAATGTATTTTCGACACAACATCTTCTCCCGACCTGGGCGTACCTCTTGGTTCACTATAGAAGCTTTTCCATCAAGATTATATTTAAACCAGAAAACACTAAATTGGGTGCAAATCGAACAATTTTTCCCTTAACCACCCTCGTAGATGGGGATGGCAACAATCCGTCCCCATCCTGTCAGGGAACACGGATTCCCGAATCTGCCACAAATAATCATTTATCATTATTTTTAAAAACAATCCACGCTCTATATGGATTGGGGGATATCGGCTCCACCCCGATTAAACGTTATACAGTGTTTTTCTAGTGGTTAACGGATCCCAGTCCGCCCATGAAAACTACCCATATGTTCAGTACAATCCTATTGATAAACTCACAAATAATCAATCATCCACGTCTTCATTTCCAAAACTTTAATTTACTTGGAAATCAATTAGGTATGAAATCAAATTTAATTCTCCTTTCTCCCCGCATTTGTTTCATAATGCATCTTTGAACACCTCATTGTACAAACACAATTGCTGCGAGAGAGATGGATTTAAAGAAACTGAGAGCCACATAAAGGTTGCAGAAAGATCGAGAGAATGAAATAGTAGATCGGGAAATCCAAGGAGAAAGAGAGTGAGAGATCGGAAGAGAGGAGATAAAGATTGGGAGAGATCGATCGAGAGAATAAGAAATAATAATAATAATAATAATAATAATAATAATAATAATAATAATAATAATAATAATAATAATAATAATAATAATAATAATAATAATAAGAGAAAATGATGAGGGGGAGTACCTGCGTTGCCGTCGCCTCGTTGGAGAGTGGAGTCTGTGGAGAGAGGTGACAAATAGTTAAGATTCTTCTTTATTTACTTGAAAAATCAATTAGGCGTGTAATCATATTTATTTCTCCTTACTTTTCGCATTTGTCTCCTAATGCATCTTTGAACAACTCATCGTACAAATACAATTGCTGCGATAGAGATGAATTTACAAAAATTGAGAGCCACAGAGAGGTAGCAGAAAGATCGAGATAACGAAATAGCAGATCGAGAAATCCAATGAGAGAAAGATAGAAAGATCGGACAAGAAGAGATAAAGATTGGGAGAGATCGATCGGGAAAGATTGATTGAGAGAGAAATCGAGAGATCGATCGAGAGAATAAGAAGAAAAAAATAATAAGATGAAAAGGGGAAGTGTCTGCGTTGTCGTTGCCGCGCTGGAAAGTGAAGTCTGGGGAGAGAGGCGATGGATGGAAATGGGGTCGTTTAAGTTTTTTTTTCTGAAGGTAAAGATATTTTAGTAAAATAACTTATATAAACAAATATTATTGGGGCAGATATGGCCAAATTCATATCCGCCTCAAATCCATGACAAATACCATTTGGATTCCCAAATTAAGTTTGGCACATCTAAATCTGCCCCATTCGAGGCAGGCGGGGCGGATATTTGTGAAAATTTGCCCCACTGCCTATCCTACTAGTAGAGGTGATCTTCTAGCATGGGTCGAACCTCTATCGTGATACCATCTTTCATATTGTCTTTGGTTCAGATTAAAAGACCTTGGTGTTAGAAGAGTGTAAATCAATACTAAATAATCTCCATTCATCACCGCTCCTCGAACTAAATGTCTTTCATACCATCTTCTCCCAACCTGTGCGCACCCTCTGGGCCACTGATATTGTCTCCAACTTAAATGCCTCGTTACTATTAGGAAGCTGGTCACTTTTTTATAAACCTTAGTGACGACTCATCCTTACTTGATGTGGGATTATTCAACCCAATATTATCCCAAAAATCTCCTCCTTTGGCGCGAATGTCATACATACTACAATCCATCTACCCAGTCTGCAACATCTAGAAGTACACTTCCTCGAGTGCCTTGCGCAACCACGAATCTGAGAGTTTACACTCGGTGTATGAGCTCAATTATTTCTGGCGTTGGTGGTCACCTAGTCGCAATCACCGCACTAGCTCCACTTCGTCTGGACTAGGCGGGGATTTGTTAACCACTAGAAAAATCACTGTTTATACAGTTAATCGGGACGGCGTGGATACCAAAACATATCCTCCTATAAACATTATCCTCTTAGGCCTCAATTCTCTTCACATCTAATACAAGCTTACATGTTTTATTTTCAATCTCAAACACTAGTTTCATCATATTGGTTGATGTTGTGCTCTCAATGAGGACACACACTCGTTGATGGCTGGTCTTTGAAGTCTGAATTTATACAAAAAAACTTGTTATATTTTGTTTGGTGGTGCATAGTTAATATTATTTAGTCCTACATTAGCTAGATTAGGAAGTTTATTATGTTTACCTCATATCTTGAATGTATTTGCATTTACACAACAGTTTCCGCTTCAGAAGAGTCAGGCAAAGTTCTAATCGGTCAATGATTTACCCTGAGAATTTTTCTTTAGGTGTCAAGTATCTAGTATTTGATTTTTTACATGACCGATTAGAACCTTACATGACCCTCTTGAAGCAGAAACTATTGTGTCAATGCAAAACATTTCAATTTTATATGAGGAAAACATAAGAAACTTCCTAACCTAGCCGATATGGGACTAAATAATATTAACTATGCACCAACCAATAAAATATAGATGTATTATGTATATGACAAGTTTTTTGTACATGAAATCCAAGATCAAGCTATGAATTCAAAGACAAACCATCAACGAGTGTGTGTCATCATTGAGATGATAACAACAGCAAATATGATACTAGTGTTTGAGATTAAAAATAAAATGTGCAACTTCTATAAGATGTGAAGAGACTTGAGGCCTAAAGGTGTATCAGTTAGAGGTGTGGCGGATGAAATCATATGTCACGAGTTCCAACCCGGCCGGAGGCTTGGGTTAAGGTAAAAAAAAAGAATGAGGGAGCCAGATTGGGAATGTTGAGATAAGAAATTTAGAGAGCTTCTCATGGGGTGGTCTCTTTGTAATCACCTAAGTTATTGGGTTAGGTATCTCTCATTAGGGATGGAACCATGAATTCAGAATTCTAGTGTACGGGTTGTTCTATTGATTGTTATGTAGTAACTTTTTATAGATTCAACACAACAAACGTACCCACGTCAAATGGGCATTCTCTATGGGAATACCCTCTCCTCTTCCGATGAGAACTAGAGAGGCGCGAGAATACCCTTTGTAGCAACATATTCTTGTACTGGCAACGGGGCGGATTTGGGCAAATCCATCACTGCCCTACCCTGCCATGGATCGTTGATCCTCGAATCCGTCACGAATAATCATTTATAATTATTTTTTAAAACCATCCCTACACCGCATGAATTGGCGGATATCGGCTCTACCCCAATCATCGTATATACAGTGGTTTTTCTAGTGGTTAAGGGATGCTACCCTGTCCATGAACACTTCCCATATATTCAGTACACTCATGTTGATAAACCCACAAACAATCAATCACCCACGTCTTCAATTCCAAAACTTCAATCATGAAATCCAATATAAGATTCTTCTTTATTTACTTGGAAAATCAAATTAGGTAATGTAATCAAATTTATTTCTTCTCTCCTCGCATTTGCTTCATAATGCACATTTGAACACCTCGACGTACAAACACAATTGTTACGAGATAGATGGATTTAAATAACTTGAGAGCTACAAGAGAGGTTGCAGAAAGATCGAAAAAGGTAGATTGCGATAAGGAAATAGTAGATCGAGGAATATAAGGAGAGAAAGAGAGAGATCGGAAAAGATGATATAAAGATTGGGAGAGATTGATTGAGAGAAATCGGGAGATCAATCGACGCACCCCTTGATCCACTATACATAACAACGATATTGTCTCAAACTTAAACACCACCATAATGGGTTTTCCATCTGGGCCTAGGTGGTGTGAGATTTTCTCTAAAATGCCTCGTTACTAATTGGGAGCAGACCACTTTCTTATAAACCTTAGAGACGACTCCTCCTTACTTGATGTGAGACTATTCAAGCCAACATTATCCCAACAATCTCCACCTTTGGCGCGAATGTTACACATCCTACAATCCATCCACCCGGTCCGCAACATCTCGAAGTACACCTCCTCCTCAAGTGCCTTGCGCAACCATGATTCTTAGAGTTCGCATTTAGTGTATGGGCTCGACTAATTTCAGTGTTGGTGGCCACCTAGTCACAACCACCGCACTAGTTTCACCTCATCCAGACTAAGCGTGGATCCGTTAACCACTAGAAAAACCACTATTTATACAATTAATCGGGATGGTGCAGATACCAAAACATATCCTCCTATAAACATTACTTTCTTAGGTCTCAATTCTCTTTACATCTAGTACAAGCTTACGCATTTTATTTTCAATCTTAAGCACTAGTATCATATTGGCTGATGTTGTCATCTCATTGATGACACACACTCGTTGATGGCATGTCTCGAAGTCCGAATTCATACAAAAAAAACTTGTTATATACAAGTATATTTTGTTTGGTGGTGCATAGTTAATATTATTTCGTCCCACATTAGCAAGATTAGGACGTTTCTTATGTTTCCTTCATATAAAACTTGAAGCTATTTGCATTTACATAACAGTTTCTGCTTCAGAAGGGTTAGGTAAAGTTCTAATCAGGCAATGATTTACCTAAGTATTTTTTTTAGGTATCAAGTATCTAGTATTTGATTTTTTCAGTAAATCATTGGTTCGATTAGAACTTGAAGGTGTTGATGTAGTTTTTCTTGTATATAGAATGTCAATCTAAACAATAGTGTAATAATTTCTCTTCCATTTCATTTATACGATGTCAAAAATTTATGGAACAAAGTCATTGTCGTGTCAAATATCAACTTTTATGATTCACTTTCTACCACTGACATTCTCCTCATTTAACAACCATTGTAGAGGTGTGACGTTTTTAGCTCGAACCAATAATTGCATAAAGCAATGGTCTCATCAGCTAGGGATGGATCTTTGGCCTGTGATATGATTGTATGCAAATTTAGCTGCAAAGACCTCAATCTTAGAAGAGTGCAAGTCCACATTAGAAATCTTACTTAGATGATTGTCTAAGAGTAGGAGATAGTTAGATTCTAAGGTATGAGACTGGAATGGGTGATGTCCTAAATGAAGTATGCTAATCCATGGCTAGTGAGATTGTGAGAACTTTGTATCACTCATCCAAAGTTGGTTTTGACTAAAAAGAGACGTGGTCTTAAGATGGGGCATTATGTTGGCATATTCACATTCATTAAGGCAGTGTTTGGCTGAGGCCAATTTCCATAGAAATCATAGAAATGGCCGGGTTTTAAGAAAATAAATTAGATTCCATTGTTTGGTTGTACAACCAAAATTAGGAAAAATCATCTCACCAATGAGGTTTTTGGGAACAAAAAGTGGGTAAGTAATTTCCCGAATAAAGGAAAGGAAATTCTTTGGTCCCCAAAGAATTGTAATTCCATCAAATTAAGATACCCATAGAAACTCATTTACTTTGCTAACCCATCGACCAAACACAGTAAAAAAAAAAAAAATATGACATTCAATCTGTTATTTGGTTTGGATATTATCTGATTCTATACCAGGTCATGCCCTGCTAAAATCATATTTGAACCAGAAAACAGTAAACACCATGTTAAGCACAAATAATAAAAAAGGTTAGGAAATAAAGCCTAATTTAGGATCCAAATCTGATAAGCTTACAGCCTAATATGCATGTAAAATTTTGACATAATGTAAATGAAATGGAAGATCAATCATTAAATCTAATATAAGATTCTTCTTTATTTACTTGGAAAATCAAATTATGCATGTAATTAGAATTATTTCTCCTTTCTCCCACATTTGTTTCATAATGCACCTTTAAACACCTCATCGCACAAACACAATTGCTGCGAGAGAGATGGATTTAAAGAAATTGAGAGCCACAAAAAGATTGCAGAAAGATCGAGAGAACGAAATAATAGATTGAGAAATCCAAGGTGAAAGAGAGAGAAAGAACGAGAGATCGGAAGAGAAGAGATAAAAGATTGGGACAGATCGATCGAGAGAAGAAGAATAAATAATAATAATAATAATAATAATAATAATAATAATAACAATAACAATAAGAGAAGCTGAAGAGGGGAAGTACCTGCGTCACTGTCGCTGCATTGGAAAGTGGAGTCTGTGGAGAGAGGCAATGGATAGTTAAGATTCTTCTTGGAAAATTAATTAGGTATGTAATCGGATTTATTTCTCCTTTCTCCCCGCATTTGTTTCATAATGCACCTTTGAACACCACATCGTACAAACACAACAATAGCTGCGAGAAAGATGGATTTACAAAAATTGTGAGCCACAGAGAGGTTGCAGAAAGATCGAAAAAGGTAGATCGAGAGAATGAAATAGTAGATCGAGAAATCCAAGGAAAGAGAGATCGCAGGAGAAGAGATAAGATTGGGAGAGATTGAGATATCGAGAGATCGTTCGAGAGAATAAAAAGAAGAAGAAAAAAATAATAAGAAGAGGGGAAGTACTTGTGTCGCCGTCACCGCGTTGGAGAGTGGAGTTTGTGGGGAGAGGCGATGGATGGAAATGGGATGCTGAGGTCTAGGTTTTTTTCATAAGGGAAGGGTATTTATAAAATAACTTATATAAATTGATATCCGCTGGGCAGATATGGCCAAATTCATATCCGCCCTAAATTCGTGACAGATTCCATTTGGATCCCCAAATTTGCCCCGGCAAATTCAAATCCACTCCATTCGGGCCCGGCGGGGCGGATAGTTGTGAAAATCTTCCCCACTTCCAATGCTACTCGCAGAGGTGATCTTCTAGCACGGGTCAAACCTCTACTGTGATATCATCTTTCATATTGTATGTCGGTTGAGATTAAAAGACCTTGGTGTTAGAAGAGTGTAAATCTACACTCAATAATCTCCATTAAAAAAACTAACTAATCATGGAGGCACAACCTAAAGCAGTCATCACCACTCCTCGAACTAAACATCTTTTCAACAAACTATCTTCTTCCCCCTCATCAAGATTTAGTGTCACAATCCCTCCACTCATCGTTGTTTCAATTATCAACTTTAATGACTCACTTTCTACCAGTGACATTCTCCTCATGAGCACTACTACAGTGCCTGGTGGCCACTAGGCACCCTCAATTTATCTCGAGATATGAAATAATGCATATTTCGAGGCAAATGGAGGGTGGCTAATGGCCACCAGATACACCACCAGTGCACTTAAGAATTTCCTATCCCCTCATTTAACGACCATTGCAGAGGTGTGAGGTTTTAGTTCGGAACAATAATTGCATAACAAATTGGTCGAGTCAGGGATATGATGCATTACATTGTATGCCAATTTAGTTGCAAAGGCCTCAATCTTAGAAGATTGCAAGTCCACATTGGAAATCTTACTTAGATGACTGTCTAAGAATCGAAGATAGTTAGATTCTAAGGTATGGAATCAGGGAAATGGACGGGTTTCAAGAATATCAAATGAATTTTCATTATTTTAATTGGACAACCAAAAAATTGGAAAATCAGCTCACCCATGTGGTTTTCTGGAAACAAAAAGTGAATATTTTCTCAAACCCACAAAGAATTGCAATGTCTTATTCCCCCCAAAGAATTGCAATTCCTTCAAATCAGGGTACCACTACCATAGAAGCTCATTTACTTTCATAACCCGTCAACCAACCAAACACAGCCTAAAGAGATTCAAAACAAACTTTGGATTAGTAATACAAAGTTCTCAGTTGGCTAAGATGGGGCAGTATAATGGCATATTCAGGTTTTGTTAGACCTTTTTATTTCTTAGGAGATGGAACCAAGTATTCTAAATATGTTTTTCCCACTTCTGCTTAATAATTTTGTGGCATAATTGCCTTATATGCCATACTCGAGAAATGTTAAAAACAAATCCTACATGTTTAGATGGATAGATCGAGATGAAGTTAGAAGGCTCTTCCATGGTATCAAATGATGTTTTATGATTATTGTTTGGGCCAAGTTTCATTGTTTTATGACAAATACCATTTGGAATTTCAAATTCAGTTTGGCACATCCAAATCCGCCCCATTCGAGGCAGGCGGGGCAGATATTTTTGAAAAGTCACCCCACTGCCTATAGGGATGGCAACGGGGCGGATTGGGGCGGATTTGTGCAAATCCATCCCCGCCCCGCTGGGAATTTCGGGTCCCCGAAACCGCCCCGCATATCCGTTTATCATTTATTTTGAAAACCATCCCCGCCCCCGGCGGATATGCGGATATCCGCCCCGCCCCATTTAACCCAAGCAACGACAACCCAAAAAATTTTCTTCCAACATACAATAAATTTATACAAAAAAATTACATATAAAAACTTAAAAAAAAAATACAACATATTACAACAAAAAAAAAAACAAAATTCTACAGATCAGATCATCAGATCTTAACTGATCTAAAAAATATTACAACAAATAAAAAAATTTCAACAAATTCAAAAAAAATTACAACATATACAAAGAATTCGATCTCTGAGATCAGATTCACATCTTGAAAACTGATCGGATCAGATCATACCTTGATCAGATCTTGATCAGATCAGATCTTAATCTTGATCTTGATCTTGATAGATCAAATCTTGATCAGATCAGATCTTGATCTTGATCTTGATCTTGATCTTGATCTTGATCTTGATCTTGATCTTGATCTTGATCTTGATCTTGATCTTGATCAGATCAGATCTTGCTTGATCAGATCTTGATCAGATCTTGCTTGATCAGAATCAGACCTTGATCAGATCTTGCTTGATCAGAATCAGACCTTGATCAGATCAGAATCAGACCATGATCAGATCTTGATCAGATCAGACCTTGATCAGATCTCAGTCTCGGATCTTGATCTCTTGATCTCGAACTCTGATGGGAGAAAAAAATCCTTTTGTCGGATTTGAAGCTTGGACATTGAGGGAGATCTCGACTGTGAGAGGAAGATCTTGGCGATGAGAGGTCACGGCGTGAAGGGAGAAGGGAGTATCTCACGGCGTGAGGGAGCAGGGAAGCAAATCGCGGCGTGAGGGGAGCGCGAGAGACATCGCGGCGAGGCGGGGATCGCTCTGTGAGAGGGTAGGGATGAGGGAGAGGTCTTCGCTCTCGAATCGCTCCTCGGTCGGCCCTTTGCATTCTTGTGTGAGAGGCAGAGAGGGAGGGAGAGGCGGGTGAGGGACTGAGAGGGTGTGGTGTTCTCTCTTCTCTGTCTGTTCGCGTTCTTGTGTGAGAGGCAGAGAGGGAGGGAGAGGCGGTGAGGGGAGGGAATGAGGGAAAGGAAGTGGGATAATGGGTTTTTTAATCCCTTTATAAAGTGGAAGGGCATTATTGTAATGTTACATAATAAACGGATAAACGGATATCCGTGGGGCGGATATGGCTAAATCCGTATCCGCCCCGAATATTTAATGGATGTTGTTTGGATATCCGTATCCGCCCCAAAATCCGTTTAGACATATCCAAAACCGCCCCAAACGGATTGGGTGGGGCGGATATCCGTGAAAATCCGCCCCACTGCCATCCCTAACTGCCTATCCTGCTAGCAGAGGTGATCTTCCAGCATGGGTCAAACCTCTATCATGATACCATCTTTCATATTGTCTTTGGTTGAGATTAAAAGACCTTGGTGTTAGAAGAGTGTAAATCTATACTAAACAATCTCCATTCATCACCGCTCTTCGAACTAAATGTCTTTCATACCATTTTCTCCCAATCTGTGCACACCCTTTGGTCTACTATATATAACAACTATATTGTCCCCAACTTAAATGTCTCGTTTCTATTAGGAAGCGGACCATTTTCTTATAAACCTTAGTGATGACTCATCCTTACTTGAAGTGGGACTATTCAAGCCAACATTATCCCAACAATCTCCTCATTTGTCGCGAATGTCACATATCCTACAATCCATTCACCCGGTCTGCAACATCTCAAAGTACATCTCCTTGAGTGCCTTGCGCAACCACGATTCTGAGTTCGCACTCGGTGTATGAGCTCGATTATTTTCGGCGTTGGTGGTTACCTAGTCGCAATCACCGCACTAGCTCCACTTCGTTCGGAATAGGCGGGGATTCGTTAACCACTAGAAAAACCATTGTTTATACAGTTAATCGGGACGGCGTAAATACCAAAACATATCCTCCTATAAACATTACTCTCTTAGGCCCCAATTCTCTTCGCATCTAATACAAGCTTACACATTTTATTTTCAATCTCAAGCACTAGTATCAAATTGGCTGATGTTGTGTTCTCAATGTGGACACACACTCATTGATGGCTGGTCTTTGAAGTCTGAATTCATACAAAAAAAAAACTTGTTATATATTGGTATATTTTGTTTGGTGGTGCATAGTTAATATTATTTGGACCCACATTAGCTAGTTTAGGAATTCTCTTATGTTTACCTCATATCTGGAATGTATTTGCATTTACACAACAATTTCGGCTTCAGAAAAGTCAGGTAAAGTTCTAATCGGTCAATGATTTACCCTAAGAAATTTTCTTTAGGTATCAAGTATCTAGTATTTGATTTTTTCGGTAAATCATCGGTTCGATTAGAATTTGAAGGCGCCGATGTAGTTTTCCTTGTATATAGAATGTCAATCTAATCGAAATTGATCTTCCATTTCATTTTTTTTTTTAAATTAACCTCCAGTGGGGAGGGGCAACTATGGAATGCCAGACCGTTATTAAATATCCATAAAAATACAAATCATTGCGAGGGTACATTACGACATTACCCGCGTTAATTCTAAAAACAAGGTTTATAACAAAATTTGAAAGCAAAATCCCTGGGAAGAAAGAAACAGCAGGAAAAATGAGGACCATCCAGGACAGCATACACCCACAACCCCGCATCCACGCAATCGCATCCCAAACCTTCCATCCCAATTGCATGCACCCAGCGTCACAACGCTCGTCTCCTTGTTGTTCATCTACGTGATGGCAAACAAACTGAACCAAAAAATTAAACTGGAGAGAAACAATCTGAGAATCTGTCTCTAGTCATCCCCGTGGCGAAGATACACCGTTTGTAATCTATCAAGCCCCAACAAGCCATTTATTCGCCTGGGAAAATCTCTCCCATAGAAAAAGCCTGTCTCAAGATCATGGAAAGCTCTAGCGGCTAGAGCATCCGCCACTGCGTTTGCCTCCCTATAGATATGTTGACAGTGTAAAGTCATCGTCATTGTCAACACCTTAATTTCTTTCCAAATATTCTCCAAATGCCACGGGATTTTTAAGCTATCTTTAAACCAACCACAAACCAATGCAGAATCTGTTTGAATAATCACCTTTTTGAAACCCCAAACGAGGCATAGTCGAATTCCCTCTAAAAGAGCCAAAACTTCCGCCTTGTTAGTAGAACCCAACCCGAAAAACATACATTTTCCAACAACCCCAACGCCTCGAGAGTCACGAATAACCACACCACCCGCTGCCATATCCTTGCGAGAAGACCCAACCACATTAAGAGCCACAAAATCTTCGGGGGGGGGGGGGGGGGATGCCAGTAAACAAGTCGAACAGACTTACTTCTAACAGGGATCACATCCAACCCCAAAATCTGTAAAAGAGCCTTATTGCTGCTGCCTTGCTTGGGAATAATGAAATTATTTGCTATTTGCAACTGTCGCCGAATATACAGGATCACAAAGGCCGAATTGGGTTGGCCATTGTCAAAAAAACATTTGCATCTTTGTTTCCAAATTTCCCAAAGAATGAACATAGGAGTAAGAAAGAATAACACACCTGTTTGAGTAGTACGTTTAGCTTTCTTAAACCATATTTCGAGAATCGTAGAAATTTCTGCTGGGCGTCGAGTATGAATGTCAAATATCCTGTCAAAATGATTCCACACCTGCCTTGCCAATTCTCCGTCTAGAAAGAGATGATTCAAAGATTCCTGTTGTGGCGTTGTGCAGCAATGACATCTAGATGCTAGGCTCAGACCACACTGGTAAAGTTCACCGTCCACTGGTATGCCACGACGAAGCAATTTCCAAACAAAAACTGATATTCTGGACGGCAAAAGGTCGTGCCAAAGGGTTTGACATAAAGCATTAAACGTGCCATGATTCCGTAGCAGATCGTACACCGACCGGATTGAAAAAAACCCATTCGGATAAATCTTGTTCAACCAATGCTGCCGATCGCTTGAAAGAAGCCACCATGTTCCAATTCTCCTCAAAGAAGCCAATATCCCCAATGCCAATACGCCAAAACGAATTACTCAAAAGAAAGTTTTTCCCGAGCATGATCTCTTTAAAAAATGGAGACGCCCCACTTTTCGCAAATTGACAGGACAATCCAACACCTTGTAGCCAGTATTTATTCCTCATGAAAGTAGCCCATAAAGAGTCTGAAGTAAGTAACCTCCATAGAGCCTTTATCCGAAAAGCCTTCATCACAATCGTCAAGTCTCGCACTCCCAAACCGTTCTCCGTCAATGGTAAGCAAATATGTTCCCATGATACCCATTTTTTCTTAAGCCTGCCTTCACAATCCCCCCAGAAAAAATCCGCCAACAATCTATTAATCCGTACTATGACTGTCCTTGGTACACACATGGTGCTAAGTATATAAATCGGAATGGAGCTAAGAAAATGCTTTATCAAGATAAGACGCCCACCTGGGGATAATAATTTTGCCTTCCATCCTTGAATACGGCCCTGAATCTTAGAAATTAAGTCTTCAAAATAGGAAATTTTGACTCTCCCTTGAAAAACTGGCCCACCCAAATACTTCAAAGGAGCATTGTGGAATTGAAAATCTGTGCCACTTTTTAAAGCAACGATACGCTCCACTGAACACTGAGCAGCCAAAGTAAAAGAGTTTTTTCCTTCATTTATTTTCTGTCCCGAGGCCTTACAATAACATCGCAGGAACTCCATACATCCTGAAACTGAGGATTTTCTACCATTTAAAAATACAAGAGTATCGTCTGCATATAGAAGATGGGAAATTGGGTTGCAATTCCTGGGAGTATAATAGTACCCAATTTTGCCAGTCGCAAAAGCTGATTTCAAACCTCTGCTCAAAACTTCAGAAGCAATAATGAAAAGAAAAGGAGATAATGGATCTCCTTGCCGAATGCCCCTAGTGGATTTGAAATAACCTCTGTATACACCTTGCAGCAGAACCGAGAATCCACAAAAAGTAATACAGTTAGAAATGATATGACAGATTCGACCCGTGAAGCCAAATTTTTTAAGTACTCTAAGCAAAAAACTCCATTCCAACCGATCATATGCTTTCTCCATATCAATTTTCAGCACCACATTATCTCCAAAGACCTTCCTATTAATGTCTTTGATCATTTCCTGCGCCAGGCCAATATTTTTTCCAATGAACCTGCCTTTAACAAAAGCCCCCTGCTCCTGAGAAATCAACCCTGGCAAGATATCTACCAGCCTATTGCACAGTATTTTACTAAAAATCTTATAAATCACATTACACAGACTGATTGGACGAAAATCAGAAAAAGAACCTGGATTATCAATTTTGGGAATCAAAGCCAAGAAATTCGCCGAGAAAGACGTCGGCATTGCAACCCCTTCGAAAAACTAAATAGCAGCCTCCCATATATCCATACTTAAAACCTCCCAGCAAAACTGATAAAATCCAGCAGTAAATCCATCCGGACCAGGCGCACTATTTTTGGGTATGTCAAAGACAGCATCTCTGACCTCCTGAAGGGAAGGCCGTTTAACCAGAGTCTCACAATCACCAGGGTCCAACAGAGTCGGGATACAATTTAGCAAATCTACATCTTCCCTAGCCGCACCTTGAGAAGACAACAAATTAGAGAAAAACTCATTAGCCCCATCAAGAATCTCACCAGGATCCGAAATAATTCTACCGCTCGGTAAAGTGATCTGAGTAATAGCGCGTCTCTTTTGTTTGGATTTGGTGGAAGCAAAGAAATACTTAGTGCACGCATCTCCCTCCTTAAATTCCTTTTCACCTGATTTTTGAATCCAGTAAAGCTCCTCCTGTTTGAGAGCCAATCTGTACTCTGCCTGACAACGGTGTAAATTGCAGCAAGCCTGAACATCCCAGTTAGCATTAATGTTAAGCCCAGAATTACTGTGATTCGCAAAACCCGCCAAAAGAGTTGTTTCCCACTGCTGCATTTCATCTTCCAAAGCACGAATTCTGCTGAACACATTACCAAAAACCGTCCTATTCCACTGTATCAGAACTCGTCGTGTCATTTTAAGTTTGGCATCCACTCTATCAATAGGTCTCATATTACCCATGTCTGTCGACCATGTGTCCTTGACCAAGTCCAAAAAATCAGAATGTGTCGTCCACATATTAAGGAACCGGAAAGGAACATACCCGACTTTAGAGTTAGTCGGCATGGAGGCCAACAACGGGGAATGATCTGAGAAAGTTCTGCTAAGATGTTCTACTTTTGGACTACCAAAATCTGTTAACCAAACTGAATTAGTAAAGATCCTATCCAATCTGGCCCAAATGCGTTCACTACCCCGCCTGTTATTGCACCAGGTGAGACGAGGACCCGAGAAGCCACAATCAATGAGACCACAGTTGTCAATGCAATCAGAAAAATGAGACATACTTGCCATGGATGGTTCCAAACCGCCTACTTTCTCTCCAGAGTGAAAATAAGTGTTAAAATCTCCTCCGACCATCCAAGGAATGTCATGGGTAGCAGCAAAATTTGTCATGTTCAACCATAAATCTTTTCTCTCATCCACAGAACATTTAGCATAAACAAAAGAAATTAAAAAAAATTCTTGCATTAGAATCCTTTACCTGGCAATGAATGATCTGGTCCGTCATATCCAGCACCGAAAGAGCAAGTGAAGTATCCCAAAGGATCCATATCTTTCCACCAACCGTATCATTCGAGGCAAAGCCCCCTAGACGAAGTTTGTTGCCAATCTCCATTGATCTACTAACAGGAATCATAGGCTCTGCTATCATAAGAATTTTGATTTTATGCTCCAACACCATATTCTTCAATCTCCGCTTCGTGGCCTGATTACCGACCCCACGAGCATTCCAAAACAAAAAGTTTTCCATCATCTTAAACACGTTGAGAAGATTTGCCCTTCTTAGTCTTGTGACGTTTGCCCGGGAGGACCACTGGTTGGACTATATGCTGTTGTTCCTTATCCGATAGAGACCCCAATGTTAAATCTGTAATAGCTTGTGGTTCCAATCCCATCTCCGAGTCTGACACCGCCTCGTCACTATCATCTGTTGGGCGAATCAAGGTATTAGTGGACTTTGAATGGTTCTTGCTTTGCAAAACACGATTCTCCTCAACCAGCTGGATGAAAACTTCATGCAAACTCCCATCCACATCATTCCTAGCCACCGAAGATACATTATCCGTTGCCATGGAAAGAGCACGTTTGGCCATAATATCTGTCAACCGTGTCATCACTGTCGGCTTTGATATGTCCTTCCCAAACTCCGGAGCTCCCCCGTCCCCTTGAACATAAAGAGATTGTGGCCCATGACTGAGCGATGCGGGCGGAATGGGGCTGACAGGCCGTGTGCATGCAGAGCTGGATTGCACAATACCGACCTTGTTCAGGCTGGACGAACCTGGATCATGATCA
The DNA here is from genome assembly GCA_003290165.1 of Berberis thunbergii. Lineage (NCBI taxonomy): Eukaryota > Viridiplantae > Streptophyta > Magnoliopsida > Ranunculales > Berberidaceae > Berberis > Berberis thunbergii. The sequence goes on along the minus strand of QNQO01006872.1, from coordinate 2,820 downwards.
TTCTGAAGCCGAGGAGACTCGAGGTGCGCGGCCTGACTGGGATCTGATCCTGGAACTGAGCAGGAAGTGTTCTGGAGTAAAGAGCAAGTGCTGTTCGGGAGCAGATCAGGAGCTGTGCGGGGGCAAAACAGGAGCTGTTCGGGAGCGGAGAACTGGAGAGCGCAAGTGTTGGTGAGCTGGGGAGCGCAAGTGCTGTGCGGGGGCAAAACAGTTGCTGTTCAGGAGCAGAATCGGTGCTGTTCGGGGCCAGAACCGGTGCTGGTCGGGGGCAAAGCAGGTGCTGTTCGGGAGCAGAACAAGTGTTGTTCATGGGCAAAACAGGTGCTGTTCGGAGGCAAGACAGTTGCTGTTCGGGAGCAGAGCAAGTGCTGGTCGGAAGCGCAGAGCTAGTGAGAGCATGGCCTGAACCTGGAGCACTATCTGGGCCAATGTGAGGGCTGGAATCCGTCACTGGAAATTTGCATAACTCTATGTTCGTCACATTATTAAAACTTAAACTTGTGATGATTGCGGGGTTAGGGCCAGCATGATATGGACTTGGTTTGTTCACTGGGTTGATCGCATCGCCAGGACTGTTTGCAAAGCCTGGGCTGCTGGCAACTTGAACGGGGTCATGATCTAGCTGAGAATCAAAGCGTGGAACGTCTGGGTTCCCCAACTGCTTGAGTGTAATGTCATCTTGCGGACTTTCCGCAACGAGAGCAGTGGATACGACATTAACTTGGCCACCCTTGGCCCCGGATTGTGAGTCTACCGAGGATTGATTTGGTTGAGCGGGGAGACCCAAAACATTAGCAATCTCCGAGATATTGTACCCCGCCTCTAGTAGGCATTCTTCTGTAGTTTCTGTAACCTTTTCACCACCAGCATGAAGCATTGGTTCGCTCTTATCCCCAGCCATGTTCTCATTGAGCAAAGCAAATTTATTTGACAAATTCATAGTAACCGGAACCTTGGCCGCCGGCCTTGTCTCCCCAATATCCTCACTCAACTCTTCCCCCCTACTATTCTTAGCGCCGCTCGGGCCGACCGTTGGTCGAGCAAGTTTATCCTGTTTGAGAATGGGTACATATTTTTGTTTAAAGGTTTGGTTCTCAACTGGCGGCCTAGCCATCTTCTCTATTTTACCAGAATCGGGATCTCCCACCTTGGCCTTGAGACCCAATTTTTTCCTGCAAAAGGCCTCTTGATGTCCTATCAAAGAACAAAAATCGCAATACTTGAAACCTAGATATTCAATTTTTGCCAGAAACCCTTGTTGTTTGCCCTATCAATCCAAACTCTATTTGGTAATGGTTCAGCTAGAGACATCTCCACACATACACGGGCAAAACCCGGCCGAGTGAGGCAACGGGTATGGTCATCCATCCGCAAATATCCACCAAAAGAATTGACAATAGCCTTTAAAATAGGGGGATGAAATAAATGCAAAGGAAGGTTAGGTAACTCTACCCATAGGGGTACCGAGATTGGGTCCTCCTTCAAACTGAAACCATCATGCCAGCGAAAAGCTTTAAAACGAACTCCTCGAATCAGAAATGAATCCCGCGACAGAACTTTCTTGGCTTCTACCTCCGATTGGAGTCGAACTATTACATGTCTTTGATTCAATAAACCCAGTGAGAAGTCTCCCAAAATTCCCCAAGTCCTGTGAATTGAATCGCGAATATCTGTCAAAGTCGGGCGGTAACTAGAGAATTTGAGGACAATGACAAACGTTTATATATTATGTCAAACGTTTATGGACCAAAGTCATCATCGTGTCAAACGTTTATGGACCAAAGTCATCATCGTGTCAAATATCAACTTTAATGATTCACTTTCTACCACTGACATTCTCCCCATTTAACGACCATTGCAGAGGTGTGATGTTTTAGCTCGAACCAATTATTGCATGACGAAATGGTTCTGTCAGGGATGGACCAGTAATTGCATCGCATTGTATGCCAATTTAGCTGCAAAGACCTCAATCTATTAAGAGTGCAAGTCCACATTATAAATCTTACTTAGATGAGTATCTAAGAGTAGGAGATAGTCAGGAGACTGGAATGGGGGATTTACGAAAATCAAATGGATTTCCATTGTTTGTTTGTATAACAAAAAATTAGAAAAATCAGCTCACACATGGGGTTTATGGAACAAAAAGTGGGTATTTTCCCAAATCAAGAAATGAAATTCTTTGGTTCCCAAAAGAATTGTATTTCTTCCAAATCAGATGAAACTCATTAACTTTCCTAACGTCTCAACCAAACACAGCAAAAAAAAAATTTTGAGTCAAAACCAACTTTGGATTAGTGATACAAAGTTCTCAGTTGGCCAAGATGGGGCAGTATATATAATGGCGTATTGGCCTTTTTTATTTCTTAGGAAATGGAACAAACAATACTTGGTTGGGTTTCCAATTCCTAAATTTGTTCAAGAAATGTTAAAAACAATCAATTGAAGAGGCCGGGTATGATCCAGTTGATCTAAAGTCGAATGATGTTTTATGATTATTATTGTTTCAGCCAAGTTTAATTGTTTTGTGGTTGAAATTCATAATCCCCTCCATACACAATAGTTGTGACCCGAACTAATAGAAAGTCATAATCCTAAATTCATCATAACTATAGTAACACAAAAAATCACGATGAGCTCAATCAACATGACCTAAAAGCTAATAAAGACGCTCGTTCAAAATGGAGATAAGCCCTATGAATAGCAGATGTAAACTATAGTAAGCTTCTTCATCAAGATAATATTTAAACCAGAAAACACTAAATTGGCCGAGCACAAATAATGGTTGGATACTTTAAGCAATTTAAGATCAAAACCTGATTA